>SJXQ01005024.1:176006-193695 GCA_006408695.1 Aepyceros melampus
TCACCCCCCCACCCCCCCACCCGCCAGAAGTAGCTCCTCCAGACTCTCAGGGGACAGCGCTTGTCCTCGGCCACACGCTGAAAATGTGCCCTGACACCCCCCTCCCCCAGGCCTCTCTAGTCAGCCGCCAAGTCCCACATGTTCTCTCTGTGGTCCTTTCTATGGTCCTCTGTCTGGTCCTGTCCTCTCATGGTGGCAGAGCCCTGGTAAGACCCTCAGTCTCCCACTATGCTGTGGCATGAGGCCCTTCCCTGACCAGTCCTCCCACTTGTGTTCCTGGCTGCTGGAGTTGCAGCTCTTTATGTTTTTTATTCAGGTTTCCCTTATTTTGTTACATACTCCTGAAAGGTATGTGTAAATTGGCTTCTGCTAACTGAATCCTATTTTAATGGTACTTTAAAGTCTTGCTATTGAAAAATCAATGATTGAAGCTTTTCAGAAAGCATATAATGATCTCTTAATTGGTCAAAGATAAATCAAAAGTTTTTCTTTATTAGTTTTGCTTCACAGCAATATCTGTATGTACGTTTATGCACTCTCCATGTGTTCAATTCTTAAGACATTTATTGATTACTTACTCTGTGCCAGGCCCTGTGCTAGGCTTAACCAGGCCTGCAAATGAATACAGCCCAGCCCCGCCTTCAAGGAGACTGAATCCAAGGGCCTCCTGGGCCGAGGGCACACAGAGGGGGATGAGCCGCTTCTCACAGAGAAAGTTCTGCTTGCCCTGAGTTTTGAAAAGTCAGGAGCTCACCAAGCAGCTTTCTTGTTAGTTTTTAAATCCCTACGAGCAAACCCAGCTTAACTATCTTTACATTTACCAAGAAAATCTGAGTTCACTAACTCATTTATCCCCATATTAAAAGTGTTTTTGAGTACCTCCTTAAATAGAATAAGGTCTTAAGTAAAAGATATAAACTAAAGTGTTTACATGTAATTGGAATTATGGTGAATGGTGAAGAAAGTAGACTTTGGTGCCTGACATTTTAAGTTTTGACTTTGCCATTTAGAGACTCTGTGACATAAACATGTTACAGTCATTTCTAAGATGCCATTTCCTTATATATGACAATGGCAGTTATAAAGAGCTACCTTGTAAACACTGCAGTTTAAATAATGTAACTTATCTAAATGCCCAACACAAAGTAAGTATCCAATAAATGGTAGCTGCTTCTAAGTGCTGAATGAATATAATATGATGTTATGAATATCACTACTTGCCAGGCAGTTGAGGGGTTAACACAAGGATGAATTTAAAAAACCTGCACTCCACCATGGCCCCTGGAAGAGGGGACGGACTGACCCAGAATTGCAAACCAGGCAGCCTATGTACACGGTGAGACTGGACCTGTATGTGTAAGAGTGTGTAGGCTGCCCACAGGCAGAGATGGCTGCCAGATGCCCCAGCAGGCGACACAGCCTGGGCAGAGGCACAGAGCAGCCCCCTGCTGGTCTGCCAGTTCCGCCTCAGGTGGCAGGCATGGCTGGGGAGTCCTGGGGCTGGTTAGAAAGACAGACTATGTACAGCTTAGCACCATAGCTACACTGTCTGTGTTCTCAGAGAAGACATTAACGTCACTCATCTTCTTTTGTAGCCCGCTCTCAGAAGTCTTCAGGCATCGGGCGTCTGATGGTGCATGTCATTGAAGCTACAGAACTGAAAGCCTGTAAACCAAATGGTAAATGCTTCTTTCATTCAACAGACATGGTAACAACCTGCTCTTTGCTTATGACTCTTCTGTACACTGAATAATGGGACACTTTTTAAAAGTCGGTGTTTCCAGTGCCACTAAAATGGTTATTGGGCCACAATTATTCTTCCTCTATTTTCCCAGAGGGTACTGACGCCTCCTTCCTCAGTGCTTCTGAGTGGAGAAAGCAGGACGCAGGCTGCACTGACACCTGCTCGTGAGGAGTGGCCCTGCTCAAGCCCGCACAGTTGTTGGTTCCTCCCCAGGTTTATGATGCTCTCAGCAGTGGGAATGGAGACCACAGGCCATGGTCTATAGAGAAACACCATATCCGCTCTGCTCGAGGAAGGCCCCTCCATCACATGCCACATGTTTTGCTTTTTTCATTTAGGAAAGAGCAATCCATACTGTGAAATCAGCATGGGATCCCAGAGCTACACCACCAGAACCCTCCAGGACACACTAAATCCCAAATGGAATTTTAACTGCCAGTTCTTCATTAAGGACCTCTATCAGGATGTGCTGTGTCTTACCATGTTCGACAGAGATCAGTTTTCACCAGATGGTAAAGTATAACTCAGGGAGGGTATGAAGGTCCCCACACACACTAGTATCCGGGGTCTGGATGCCCAAGGGCAGTGATACAGCCCATGGCCCTCAAAGCTCTCAGTGGCCACAGGTGGGGCTCCTTCTCGGGGGCAAGGGGTGGGTGGCCTCAGGTGTGTGTCAAGACTCCCATCCCGTCATCCCTGCTTACCTAATGGAAACGCTGTGCTCCTAGCACTTGCTGAATGGGTGAGACATTCCCTGACCAGCGAGGCGTGGGGTCCCCACAGGCAGCTTCCTTCACACAGACCCCTTGTGCTGCACGTATCCATCCACTCAGTCTCCAACAGCCATTAACCAAAAGGAGTTACTTGTTTTGGATGCGAATATTTTATGAATCCTGCTTCAGACACTCCTTCTGGGATAGTTTTTTAAACAGTTTTTTAAAGAAGACTTTTGACACTCGTGTCTGTTCACCAGATTTCCTGGGTCGCACTGAAGTTCCAGTGGCAAAAATTCGAACAGAACAGGAAAGCAAAGGCCCTACAACCCGCCGACTCCTGCTGCACGAGGTCCCCACTGGGGAGGTCTGGGTCCGCTTTGACCTGCAGCTTTTTGAGCAGAAAACTCTCCTGTAGGGCCTCAGGGATCCGCCCACTGGGCTGGGGCCGGAGAAGACAACCGGTGCTGCCCCTGAGCCGGAGGAGCGTCACACGGCTTCATCCATCACAAGGCCATGCGCGCTGGGGCCTCTGTTTTATTGCACACTAAATCGCTCGCAATCTATGCAAACACGATCTTTCCTAGAAATAAACCAAACCCCGTAGCACAGTGCCTTGTATTAGTGTTAACATGTTCGGCTGTGTTTGGATGCCAAGGTTTCCATTTTCAGGGCTATACAAAGTATTATGTGGAAATGAGGCATCAGACCACCAGACGTTACCACTTGGTTGAATGTGTCCACTGTGGGTGGTTTGGGTGACGCTGTAACCATTCCACACCGTGTGGCCCCTGCTGGGTCACAGCCACTCAGGAGGAGGAGGACTGGAAAGAAACGCTGCAGCCTCAGCTTGGGAACAGCCTGCTATGGAAACAGTGTCCGCTTGTGCACTGACTGGAACAGAAACTTGAGCATTTATTCCTGACTAGATGTTATCATTCTCTGCTGAGACAATATAGTTTGAAATCTAAGGGAGAAAGCTTGATCTACTTTAAATACTGTGAACTCTTAATGATGCGGAAAATATTTTTCAACTTTAACTTTCTGAAGTATAAATTATTTATGTAAATCCCTTGTTTTGCGTTATGTCATAGGACATGCATCTTTAAGCTTTATCATTGCCAATATGTACAGAAAGAGAATAAAAATATAAGTTTATGAATGTAGCTTCAAAGCCTGACTGATTTACTGTCTATATGAAAGGCCTTTTTGAAAGGTGATTTCAAGGACTGCTTATAACGAAATCAAATTTCCTTTCTGCAGCAACGAGACACACCCAGGACAGAATGTGCAGAGAGAGTGGGCAGGAGCCCCAGAGCCTCGTCTTGGCTGCCACTGACTTGCTATGTGACTCTGGTCAACATACCTACCGTTTCTAGGGTTTCATTTCTTTGACGGCTGAGTCTCTGGGAGCTGCACTGTCCCCTTTTAATCTCCTCTGCTTGCTTTGCTGAGTAGAAACCTCAGGAGGAACTCAGCCGTGAAGGGAATGCACAAGTATCAAGGATCATCAGCAGGCCCCCCGGCCTGTCCAGCTCCAAAGCACCATTCTGTCCCCCTGCTCCCCATCCTGTTGGAGCCACATCCACAGCCATTTACTTGGCTTCTGGATTCTGAAGCATAAAATCTGTCCTGAACATCGATAACAAAGAAGGCCTTATACATTAAATCCCTAGGTTACTGACTACAGCCGGGAAAAGAGCTGCCTTTTGGAAGGAGTCATGTGGGGCTGCAGGAGCCCTGCCTGATTTCTTGGGGAGCAGGTCTTCTCTGGAAGCTGGAAGAAAGAAAGGATTCAGATGTGCCTCCATCACAGCCTCTGTTTTCTGCCTAAATAGCACGGACAAAGAAAAACTTGACAACATAATTCAGAATATTCAAGTGAAAAAAAATCCATCATTCCAGTATTGACCCTGGGCACTGATGGGCTAAAAGAAATTGCCCTGGTGTCAAAGGAAGAGACACTCAGTACCTGAACCCAGACAACTGAGTATGTTGCTTACTTCAGGGAAAGCTGGGCTGATCAGGCTCAGTCACACTGAGCAGAGCAACCTGCTGATCTTTACAGGGTTCTGGGAGTTGAGCCGTGTTGGATCAGAAGGCAGGTATGGGTTGATATTCAGTCAACTTTCAAATCTTAAGGCTGCCACTAATGGGTCAGGCAAGTGTAAAAGCTGTGACCACAGCTATAGGACAATTTTATAGCTGGGACTATGGGACTTTATCACTGTGATGAACTGCAGCTGACATGAACCATGTTCTTGGCAGATTTAGGACACAGGAGCCTGTAGGAGGTGAGCCAGATGACTGTGACATTACGAAATAGTTAATGTCAGTACTTCCAGCAACTCCAGTCGCCCCTGTTGACCAAGAAACACAGCTCTGCTCCTTAAGAAATCACGTTCTCGCCTGATAAAAAGGAACCTGATTTTCTGAAAGGCAAGGAAGGGAGAGTACACCCTGAGATCACCTACAGTTCCGGGGAAGGACTGGGCACACAGTGGAGGAGTGCCCAGAAAGCCCCTCCTGTGCTCTTCGGGATCACTGTCCCTGCAGACAAGCGGGATAGCCGTGCCCTCTGAAAGGGGACCCAGGTTCTGAGCAGCCTGACTGACCTCACACAGTCTGAGTGGCTGCGAGGAGAGCGTGTGCCCTGGGGAATGAGTGTGTGCCTTGGCCCCTGAGGGACTAGACTTGGGCTAGAGAACACTGCCACCTTCAAACTGTGCAGCTGACCTTGAGCGAGTTACTGAAGCTCTGAACTTCACATAACGGGTACTACCTTGCTGGGAAAACTTTTAAATGCATACAAAGTACACAGTTCCTGATTCACAACCAGAACTTAATAAACTGTAACTGTTATTAGTTGGATATTCTTTGCAATATTCCACTTCTGGAGAGAAAAAATGTTGGCAGCATTTTAACTGCTGTACAGATACTGGAAACCATTTATTACAAATGCCTGGGCACGGTTCCTGGCTGCCTCACCTGTCTTCCAGCTGCAAGGCAGCCAGGTGCTGCCCCAGGACCTCTGCGGGCATCACTCTTCTGTCCACGGGCTGTGACCTGCGCCTCTGCTGGCCTTCTCCTGCCGCCCAGGAGCGGGGTCTGTGCTGTCGGGTTCCTAAAGCCTGTGGGAGAAGAGTTGGGTGAGGGGTTGGGAAGGACAGGAAGAAACTGCCTGGCCCATCCCAGCAGACATCTTCCAGGCAGCTTCAGGGGGATAGGCTGAGCTCTCAGCTGTGCCCTGGGGCTGCAAGCTCTGGGCAGGAAATCTGCACACAGAACTCCCCTGTCTATGCCTTTTATATATCTTACCTATCATTTTGCCCTAATTTTTAAAGTATAAATTTCATTTCAAAAGATTCCCACCTATTGTGACTAAACTATGGAGAAAAAAAATCTGGTCTAGTTTGGATGTTAATAAGTAGTAAATGGTAAGAAAATGGAAGGAGGGCAAAAACTCAGAAAAAAAGAGCTGAGGAAACCTTAGCAGGTGGATCCCCTTTGAGCAGGTGGTCTCTCCCCTTATGAAGGACACAATCTGTCCCCTGACAGTGGGGTCCAGGGCCCCACAACCTGCCGCTTTTCTGAGTGCCTTCACCCAAGGCTGTCCTGTGGAAGGAAACCCGTCTCTGCAACAGAACTGAGCTCAGGGAGACCGCTTCCTCTGCCGCCTTTTTCAGCCCCTTCTTTAGCCCCCGCCTGCTCTGCCCTGGGAGTCTCTCTGAGAGGGAGGGGTCTGTCAGTGCTCTCCGGCGGGTGTTACACAGCTGTACCACCCCCGCCCTGCACCACCCCACAGTCTCTGCTCACCAGGCCCTTCTTTTCATGCCTTTTACTCTCCTGGCTGATCTTCAAGGAATAAAACCGCCTTTCAAAAACAGTTTGATTTACATCATTAGTCATTTTCACCTTATAAGGTGGAAATTTCTCTTCTGCACAGACAAGCTTTTCAGGACTGTAAAGAATAGTAGAAGAAATGATCTCAACTCAGTATAAATAGAATTGTACCATTCAATAATTGCCTGAAAATTGTTAGTGAACTCAGCACTCACTTTATGAAAATGAGAGACTGAGAAAACATCACTTGGTCGCTGTTGATCAGCCTGCCCCCTACTCACACCCCTGCCAGTTCCATCCTTAGGCCGTGAGTCATGTGACCTTCTGCAGCTGTAGCTGAGGCCTGAGACCCAGAGCCTCAGTCCCTAGAGTTGTAATTGGGACAGAGGAGCTCCAGGCAGCCTCAGAGGGCTCAAACCAGAAAGGCTAACCAGGGCATCCATTTTCCAGGACATGCACAAGAAAGCAGAGAGAGAGAAATGAAGCAGGTTCACAAAGAGAAGCTATGATAGATGCCACACATCCATCATCCATCAAGTCCCAGAGAAGCAAGGAGTGACCTTGTGGTACCTTAAGCAGCCTGGCTATCTTTCTGACAACCGTGGTCTGACTGTCACAATTCATATGTTGAAACCCCACCCCCAAAGTGATGGTATTAAGAGGTGGGGCCTTTGAGAGGTGATTAGGTCATGAGGGCAGAGCCCTCCTGAATGGGATTAATTACCTTGTGAAACAGGCCTAAGAGAGTTCCGTCACCCTTTTCACCAGTGAGAAGATTCAGTGTCTGAATCAGGAAGCCAGCCCTGAGCAGACTCTGAATCTGCCAGCACCTTGATCTTGAACTTCCCTGCCTCCACCGAGAGAAATATATTTCTGTCATTTATAAGCCACCCAGCCTCAGCTCCTGTTATCACAGTCTGAACAGATGGAGACACTGTGGCTTCCATGAGAGGTGGGTGCTTTCTAACATACCCAGGCCCCCTTCCCTTTTTTATCAAGTTGAGAAGGACTCCGCTTTTTGTGATCAAACTGTCTCTGACTAACAAAGCTACCTCACTCTTAAGTCCTTTTATTACTTTACTGAATAGCAACTTGAGGCACCCGCAGGTGCATCCTCTCGGAAGGTTTCCCAGGGCTGTCTCATTCCTGCCTGGGAAGCCAAGCCTCTCTAGGGAAATCACCTTCGTCTCCACTCCTCCGTTCATTCATTCATCCCACAAGTACTGACTCCTCATCTATCTTTCAGCTAAGTGCTGGGAATACCAAGATACATTAGTAACCCCTGCCCTCAGGGAGCTTGCTGCAGAGAGAAGAGGCAAGAAGGGGAGCAGAGAAAAAGCCAGGCGATAATCCCCCAAGTGCTGACTTGATCCAGATATTTCTGTGCTTTGTCATATTTCTTTTCTTTAGAGAGAGGGAGTTTTTTAGACAAAGCTAGAAAAGGTAACACAGCCCAGAGAGCACCTTATGTGCTAGTTGGGCTGGACGTTATTGGAATGGTTATGGGAATCTACTAAAGGGTTTTCAGTTCGGGAGGTTGATCACTTTGAAGAGATTCCTCCGGCTGTGAAGTGGAGGGTCCATCGGAAGAGACAGACTCAAAGGCAGAATATCAACCAAAGAAATATGACCGTCTAAAGGCTGAGGAGCCAGAGAGGGGAGATGAGGAAATAAAGCAATATAAAGGCTTTGCCTTGCTAGGGGATGAGGAGTTATATAATTATTGATGTTTAAATAAAAATATTCGCTAAAATTTGTAAAGAAACCATGAAACCAGAATTAGAACACAAAACTTTCAAATAACAGGAAAGCAGAAACAAAGTAGTGTTGTTCATTCCAGCAAAACTCAAGATGGGGGATAAAAAGGAAACACCAAGAGAACATTACAGACAGGACAGCTGCTTTTTTTTTTTCTTTCTCTGTAGAAAGTTTGCAAATGCTAATGCTCCTACTACAACAACTTAAGAGAAAATAAAAAAAATTCACCCCCTCCAAGCCCCACAGAATTCCTATTTTAAAGTCACTGGACAGCAGTGAATTCTTCCAGAGAGGAAACAGTCCTTTCAGAGGGAGCTGTCAATCTCTGGCTACCTTCTCCCCTGGGAGCTTTGGTCAACATCAGGTAGCAGGGACTGATTCCTCCATGTTCCCAGCGTATCTTTGGCAGATTTTCCCTCTCAGACCGGTGCTGTCCTGGAAAGTGGGTAGTTAACCTTGTTCTAAACAAATCCCCTCCCTGGGGATGGGGGAAAGTCAAACCAGGGCACTGGAAATAGGTTCCCCCATCGGGGGTGGAGATCCTCCAGGCCCTGAGGATCTCCACAGCCTTCCTCAAAACTTGTTTGAAAAGGAACAAAATAAGATGCTTGAACTATAAAAATAAAACAATTGAAAACAAAAACTCAGTGGATGGATTTAACAACAGATGGTTAGATACAACTGAAGAGATAAAGAGTAAAAATACCTAGAGTTAAATTTGGAGCAACTTGGAAATAACACAAGAAAGGGTAAGAGACAGGGAGGTTACAGTGAGACAATCTAGAACACGTTTAACTGGAATTCCAGAAAGAAAACAGAGTATATGGCAGAAGTAACAATCAAAGAGAAAATGAATGAAAACCTCCCTGAACTGACTGAAGACATCACTTTACAGATACAAAAAGATCCATAAATGCCAAGTAAATTAAAAAAAAAAAAAATCCACACCTAGGGACATCATAGAAGACTAGTGAAAATCAAAGACAACAAGAACGTGTTAAAAGCATCCAGAAAAAAGATAACTGTCTCCAAAAGAACAACAGTAGGATGGGCAATTTTAAGAGCAAAAGACAGGGATATATGTTGAAAGAAAATATCTGCCAACCTAACATTCTTAATCCTGTGAGAACAGCCTTTAAAAATGAAAGTAAAATCTTGAAAAGGCTACATGCTGTGTGACTCCAACTGTATGACATGCCATACAGGCCAAACTCTGGACACAGCAAAAAGACCTTTACCTGCATTTGCTATGTGTTTTGCTTCCCACAGGCCTTGCAGAGGCTTTAGGCCTCTCCTTTGAAACCATGCTGTGGAGACGGAACGTGAACTGGGGCAGTCTGGCATACTGCCTGGCCTTCTCTAGCTCTTTAAATTCTTTTAAGGTACATCGTTTTCCTACAGGAAGATAAAAATCTAAATCAACACCCTTAAGGTCAGCTCCAGTCACCTTGGGGTAGGAGATCACTCAAGAATTGAAGTCTCTGAAGATGAAGCCCCGTGACCACAAAGTACCTGTCGTGCACTGAAAAATAGCTCTCTGCTCTTCATCTATCTCTTGCTGTCTTCTAAACAGAGGATCACAGAATGGTGGGACCACAACCTGCGAGAAAATGACTCCCTGAGGACCCAAGTACAATTTATTTTAAATCTGTCCAAAGTGTTCGAGTGTGGCCTTACTATACGCTAAAGCAGCTGAGAACAAGGACCCAGGGGTAATGTCATACAGAGCAAGGGAAGCATAAATGCCACCCACCTCACCCAAGAATATGTCACTGAGCCTTAAGTGGCTGAATGGAGCAAGGGCAACCCATAGAGAAGACACACACACTCCTGTTAAGAGTTCTACAGTATCAGGGCATCAGTCAACAAGTATCCGCTGATGCAACTGCAGGGGTGGCTGCCTCCTAGTGGGGTCCTGTATTCAGGAATCTCTCAGTCTAGAACAGACAAGTCAAGCATGACAACTACCTCATCATGAGAGGCATCAGCTTGGCTGCTTTAGGAGCACAAAAAGAAAGAAAGTGAAGTCACTCAGTCACATCCGACTCTGTGACCCCATGGACTGTAGCCTACGAGGCTCTTCCATCCATGGGATTTTCCAGGCAAGAGTACAGGAGTGGGTTGCCATTTCCTTCTCCAAGATATCTTCCCAACCCAGGGATCAAACCCAGGTCTCCCGCATTGCAGGCAGATGCTTTACCGTCTGAACTACCAAGGAAGCCCTGGGAGCACAAGGCAGAGCTCTAAGCCGGGTTGGGAGGAAGGGCACTCCTTGAGGGCTGACCACTGGTCTCTAAGGGCCTGTGAGAACCGAAGGGCAGGAGAACAGTACAAGCTGAGGTCAAGGGCCAGCTACAGAGACCGTGCAGGAAGGTGGTTTCTCCCTCCCTCTGCATCCTGAGTATAGGCTTTAGACAGAAGAACTATTCCTCCCTTTTACTTCCCCACACACTTGATCTTGACCCAATGCATTTGCAAGGACAACAGCCACTGAATGAGGAAACAGCATAATGACTTCCCAACAGAATACTCAGTGAGTCCCCCAGAGTCAAAAAGACCTTCCTATCTTCACAACCATGACCTGCCTTAGTTTTCAGGGAGAAGCAAAAATAAATCACTTTCCTGTTCAGAGATCAGGTGGCCACTTCTGCTACGCAAGAGTAAAACACGTGAAACCTACATCTCAAAATGTTGATACCTATATTGTCAGTGTAAAATGTGAAGATGCATTACAAGCTCAACTACTGGCTCCTGGACAGCCTTTCCTGCATCCCTCCATCTACCTCTTCTATGAAGGAGCTCTCCCTGCGCTGGTTCTGTGACACTCCTGTCACATTCACTGTCCACTAACCTTCCCCAACCTCCTGGGCTTCCGGTTTGCTGAATGAGAGTGGATAGAAGAATGAATGAACAAATGAATTATCACACACAAGGATGTGCCTTTTTCATAATGTTCATTCCCAAGTGGTCAAAATTACTTTGGATTCTTAATCTAAAACTCAGGAGAAATGCTTTTGTGGATTTTTTTAAGTGAATGCAGAATAACTGTAAGACTTCTAAAACAACCAGGTTTTCCCCAACCCCAGAGCTTGTAAGAATAAATTGATAATAATAGGTAATACCTTTCCATAATTTGGGTCCTTTTTTGTCATATAAAAAGGATTGTATACTTCAGGATCATAAAAGTCTCCAAATATAATTTCCTTTAAACAAAAAAGTACACGTAAGAGCAAAGCACTACATACAAGTGTGTTTTTGCAAGATTCAAGAAAGTAAAATACTTTATTCCATTTTTTATATAAAATCATAGACTCAAAGGGTTCAGAGAAACCTTAGAAGTAATCTGGACTGCACTGAGAGTCCACCACCTTCTGGAAGAAGCAATCATCCAGCTTTAGTCTCAAGTCACCCACTAGTCTTATTTGAGGAACTCCTGCTTCATGAGGGCTTCCCTGGTAGCTCAGATGGTAAAGAATCCACCTGCAATGCAGGGATCCCGGTTCAATTTCGGGAAGATCCCCTGGAGAAGGGACAGACTACCCACTCCAGTATTCTTGGGCTTCCCTGGTGGTTTAGATGGTAAAGAATCTGCCTGCAATGTGGGAGACCCTGGGTTTGATCTCTGGGTTGGAAAGATCCCTTGGAGAGGGCATGGCAACCCACTCCAGTATTCATGTCCTGGAATACCCATGGACAGAAGGGCCTGGTGGACTACAGTCCATGGGGTCTCAAAGAGTCAGACACAACTGAGCAACTAAGCACAGCACAGCTCTGCTCCATTAGGCAGATACTCTCTTGGTCATTCTAATCACTAGGAAGCTTGTCCTTAGAACAGAGCTGAAGTCTGCCTTGTCACTGCCAGTTCTCCCCATGAAGCAACACAAAATACACCTACTCTTCATCCACATGTCAGCCTTTTACAATACATACTTAAAAATTTCTTTTCCCGTCGTGTCATCTCTTCCCTAGGCTAAACTTGCTATATGTTTTTTTCCACTTTTCCTTCTGTGAAGTGTTGTCAAGCCTCCACCCTTTTCTAAAGGTTCTGTAACTGGTGACTGTCCATGGGTGGACAGGCTGGACCCAACGTTTCCCACTCAGAGCAGTGCCTCTCAATACTGCCTAAAAGCTTGAATGATTTCTTGGAAGCCAGCTCACGTGGCTGACTCACATTGAATTTACTCTCATTTTAAATCACTTGACTTCAACACATGGTTTTTCTAAGGTATGACTTTCCCATCGTATGCTTGTGCAATCACATTTTTGCACATACTTGTAAGACTGCACTTTGTTTCAAAGTGACCAGGATTTACCCTTGAGCTCTGCCTCTTAGGGTGCTTAGGAAGATGTATTTAATGTACACATCCAGAAATTTTGCTCATTAAATATACTTCAGTTCAGTTCACATCTCTAATATTCTAGTCACATTACTCTAGCTCTCTGATGAATATGTGGAAATTTAGGTGGGCCTCAATTTCAAAAGAGGGTCCTGATTTCAAAGTTAAAAAGAGAAAATCTTCCATAGAAGAAGCCAAAATTTGTTCTTATTTAATAAAACTGAAGAACAGAGGATAGAAACTGGTGGTCCCTTCACCTAATAGTTGCTAACTCAATAGCCATGGAAGAGTCTCCTTCTCCTTCACCCACAATGTACTAAAGAGACTGGAAAGCCACACACACCTGCCCAGCTCTGCTAGGACTTCTGATGTGACCTGGTTTATGGACAATGACCCCTAAGGGGAAATTTGCTAGGAGCTTCTGAGGACTTTTTGCTTCCTCAAAGGATGAGGAAGGATGATCAAAGGATGAGATGTAAGAAAAGGGCCCCCAGATATCATTTCTCACCCTTTCTTCCTGCCTAATGCCAGAGCTGTAAGAAACCAAACGTGCTTACAAATGTGAGGATGATGGGCATAGACTGAAAATACTCAGGATATCAGAACAGGAAAAAAACAAAACAAAACAAAACTGGGTTATTAATGACATTGTTAGACTTTCAGAACCCACCATGAGACCACCAACCCCTCTGTTTCTTATTGCTGCTGCTAAGTCACTTCAGTCGTGTCCAACTCTGTGCGACCCCATAGACAGCAGCCCACCAGGCTCTTCCTGTCCCTGGGATTCTCCAGGCAAGAGTACTGGAGTGGGTTGCCATTGCCTTCTCCAAGGCAGGAAAGTGGAAAGCGAAAGTGAAGCCGCTCAGTCGTGTCCGACTCCCAGCGACCCCACGGACTGCAGCCCACCAGGCTCCTCTGTCCATGAGATTTTCCAGGCAAGAGTACTGGAGTGGGGTGCCATTGCCTTCTCCGAGTAACCAATAAATGTTCTTATGGTTTAAGCCCCTGTTACATTATTAACAATCACCAAAAAGCATGCCTGATAAATCTAGTTCCAAATAAACACTTCTGTTCCCTCTACCTTAAACTTTGGATTTAAAAATGTAGTAGGCTGTTTTACAGTTCCATGACTTCATCTTAGATAGAAAAGCAAATTTGAGAATCTACATGATCAATGAAAATAACAGCCCAAATTTTCAATAATATTTCATTTAAAAAACTCTCAGTACCGTTTTATTTGTGTGCTTTAAAAAATATTCAAAATTCTTTTGTTTTTTTTTCTCCAACGCTTTATATGAAATTACTTTTTCCATAATTCTCTGCTGAAGAGGCTTTGCAACATTTTCAGTCCATTTTTTATGCAACAGCTCTTTTCTTCTTTCCTTAAAAGCATCCAGCTGCTGAAAATACACATCCAATCTCTAATGAAGTGATACAAACAAGGAAAGAAAACAAGTTACTAAGAGGTTTTACATTTATTTTAATCTGAATAAGTTGGGGCGGGGGGGACACTTGTTCCCACTCCTAAGCTCTCAGCACATTCAGGCTGCCAAGTGACAGAATAAGATAATCAAACAACAGAATAAAGTTCAGAAAGAGAACCTGAGAGCATAGAGCATGCAGAACCCACGGACAGTTCTACACCACAACAGTTCCTCCAGACCAAACCACATCCAAACCCTTCCTAACTCAGGAAACTGTGCTTCTTTTCAGGATTCAAAGCACCGCCTGGTCACCATTCCTCATTTCCAGCCTTTATCATCAGTCAAGTCTGTGATAAAAATGGTAGAGGAATAAGAGCACCAGACTTGATTCAACACCTCTCTTTCTCTCTGAGGGTAAACCCACCTTCATCTTTTGAGGCTCATATGAAAATATGTGAACCTCCTTTACAAACTATGTCACAGTACAAATGTTCAAGTATTATATACCAAATTTCAATCCCTCTCATTGAGATGAAAACCTCCTTAAATTTATTAATTCCATAGTGAAAATCAGTAGTGATTGGTCATTACCCTTAAATATTAATTCATTTCTCGTGGCTTTATAGCTCCCCATTGTGATGTGGAAACATAATAGAGAGAGGTAAGTTCTAAGAAAAATTTCTGTTCAGTACCAGAGGAGTAGTTAGAACAATCTCTCAGATCCCTTAAGGATAAATCTGGGAAACCTGACCTCTTAGTGATCCTGCAAGGAGAGAACACCAGCTCAGATCTATGTATATCAATGGGAGATTCAAGGGAGGCTCATTCTCCCAGAAAAAATGACTCTGTCTGACATGGTAACATCCTCTTTGCCACACAGCTCTATATCACTCTTGCTTATCTAGAACACACTTAGAATCCACTCTGTAGTCCACTCTTACCTTTGTAATGCAATTTTCTCTAAATAATATTGCATATACAGCTTCATCAATGTCTTCTCTGGCTAATGCCTAAAATTATAGAATTAAATATTAAGATGTGGATCCTGAATAAACAAGCCTGTGACAAAACTCAATGTATTTTACCAATAATTTGAGTGTGAATCTAATATCTGTACCTCAAAACACATTTTGTAACTTTTTATTATGGAAATTTTCAAACACAATTCTCCATGAACCCATCACCCAGGTCCAACAATGATCAATTCAGTCAATTTTATTTCATCTTAATCCCTACTCACTCCCCTGCCCCCTACTAGATTATTTTGAAACAAATCTCACATCACACCATGATTTTTAAAGTACCAAGAAAGTGTATTAAAAAGCAGAGATACCACTTTGCTGACAAAGGTTCATATAGTCAAAGCTATAGTTTTTCCAGTAGTCATGCAAGGATGTGAGAGTTGGACCATACAGAAGGCTGAGCACCAAAGAATTGATGCTTCTGAATTATGGTGTTGGAGAAGACTCTTGAGATTCCCTTGGACTGCAAGGAGATCAAACCAGTCAATCCTAAAGGAAATCAACCCAGAATATTCATTGGAAGGATTGATGCTGAAGCTGAAGCTCCGATACTGTGGCCACCTGACGCGAAGAGGCGACTCACTTTCGGAAAAGACCTTGATGCTGGGAAAAATTGAGGGCACGAGAAGAGGGCGACAGAAATTGAGATAGTTGGATGGTATCACCAACTCAAAGGACATGAGTTTGGGCAAAGTCCAGGAGACAGTGAAGGACAGGGAAGCCCGGTGTGCTGCAGTCCATGGGGTCACAAAGAGTAAGACACAACTTAGTGACTGAACAACAACTATAAAATGAAGCTCTTTACAGGCAGTCTGTGGGTATGTTTTAAAAGCCCTTGAAGTTCCCTGACTTCTGCTAGGTCTCTTTATAAGTTAAAACCTCCTTATAAGTCAAAACTGCAGAAGTTTGACTTAGTTTGACTGGACCAGAGCCAGTTAGTTGGGAACTCCTGGCTAAGAACCAAGATGGTTTTACATTTAGGGACCAGCTGTTTCCATTATGAGTTTGGGTAAAGTTGATGCACTTAAATCCTTACTCTAGGGCTTTTCATTTGGATCACTATGAACTGATCTTCCAGCCTTTAATCTTACAGAAGTAAGTAGGAACAAATGGAAAAGCAATAAAAATTAAGTATCTGTAAGAGAAGTGCTGTTACCTAAAAGAATTATCTACTTTAAAGTGATACAGATTCTTAAAACTATGTTATTCAATCTCTGGCTTTTCTTTCAGTTCTGTCACAGTGAGTGCATCAAAATGAACTAAACTCCACACTCAAATACCAATTTCTGAATAACAGCAATCTTGAAAGGGACAGCTGTATTTTTATTTGTATATATAATGCTTTGCATGAAATCTAAAATGATATTTGGACAGCTACTAGGGTCTTCTCCAAAATAAAACTCTCCTGATAATATGAACAGACTCTTGCTTTAAAATAAAGCCTTCTCAAACTTATTTTAAGATGATAATTGAAAAATCATGTAAAACAATTAAATGTTTTCCCCTAATACAATACAAATTTAAAATAATCTATTAATCTTAAGAAGTAGAAACATACACTAACAATCATCTTGGGAAATCAATTTTTTAGCCACCCTATAATACTATTAGCAAATGTTATACATACTATTGGTTATATGCAGATTTTCAAACCAACTTTTGTTTTTTTAAGAAAATAGTTTTTGTTTTAACAGCTCCCTCTTGGTGATTTTGTCAGAAAATATAAGGAGGATGTTAATGATTTCTAGCATCACTTTTGAAATCTGTATTTTTCTGTGCGTGTACACGCATGCATGCACACACACACACAATCTCACCATCTTACTGCTACCACAGTAAAAGGGGTCAAACAGAGGAAATATCCAAGAACTTGTCTATAAAATAAGGAAACTTTCTTTATGAGAAAATCACTGCTTTACCAGATCCTGAAGTGTCATGAAGTAACTGCATGCCCAGGCCAGGCCTCCCCTGCTCTCCTGCAGGGCAGCTCCAGGACCCCTGTGTTTACTCACTGCTGCCCTGTGGCTGTCCTCACCCTGCCTACCACAGGAAACAGGACGACCACCCTGGGCCAAATGTGACCCCCCACCCCCTGCCCTTCCCACTGGATGAATTTCTTAAGCACCAAGTCTATGCCAGGCACTGTTTTAGTTCTGGGGAAAACAACTGTGATTAAGACACAATAGATGTTAATTTCAAGGGATTTATGCCCCATCACCAAAAGACACGCCCCTAAATGCCATATAATTTTACCTCCATCAACGTGACTGACTCGGGTTCTGGCCACTTTTCTAATTGTTCAGGCCCAAAATGTTTACCACAGTTGGACATTTTTGTGGCAGCCATATATAATACAATCCCTGAGGGGAGAAAGAGTAAATTGAGGAGATAGGCGAGTCCAGTTGAAAAAGTGTAGGTCTTTGAGTTCAGAGAGCGGTTAAACACGTCATAGTCTCGGTTAAGTAAAACAAAAAAGTCCTCCAGCACCCCTAAACCTGTTTCTCAAAAGTGGGTGACTCGTTAGGCTCCCTGACGTGCAGCCTTGCGGACCCAGCCAGGCAACACCTCAGGGTCCGCCTGCGCCTCACCGCGGAGCGGCTGCTGGAGTCGTCGCGGGCCTGGCCACTCCCTGCCCCCCCACCGCGAGCGCAGGGCCATCCGGGAAACGGCACAGGGGACTGACCGTTCTGGGACGGGGAAAGGGAGCGCCTTCTAAAAACAAGCTAAAGCACTGTTTAGACCCCAACCCCTCTTCCCTCAATCCGCCTAAGCCTCTTATCCACCCGGAAGTCAGCAAGGAGGGGAGCTCGGGCCCCCCACCCCTCAGCCTCGCACCGCCCCCGCCCCT
>SJXQ01005025.1:20068-33154 GCA_006408695.1 Aepyceros melampus
GGGGTCACTTGTACTAAGACTAAATGAGGGTGAGGGCAAGTAGAGGCAGTCAGTTGGGAGGAATTTGTGGCAAGCCAGGCAAGAGATCTTGCTGGGAAAGATTGAAGGCGGGAGGAGAAGGGGACAACAGAGGATAAGATGGTTGGATGGCATCACCAACGCAATGGACATGAGTTTGAGTAAACTCTGGGAGTTGGTGATGGACAAGGGAGGCCTGGCGTGCTGCAGTCCATGGCGTCGCAAAGAGCTGGACATGACTGAGCAACTGAACTGAACTGAACTTAATCGAGGCAAGAGATAGTGGAAGTGTGGACTGGGATGGGAGCCGTGAGAAGAGGGCCAGACTTTGGAAATATTTTGAAGGTGGAGCCAACCAGATTTGCTGATAGACTGCATAAGGAGCATGAAACAGAGGAGTCCAGGATGACTAAGGCTTGTGGACTAAGCATGGAAAACTGGAGGTGCTCTTACTGGATGGGAGACAGGACGTGCTGGGTGGGAGGTGCAGGGTGGGGGGACTGGGGGCTGGGTCGTGGACGCGCTGGGCAGGCGGTGGGCTGTGTGTCTGCAGTGCAGAGCAGTGATTGGAGACACGACATGGGAGTGGCCAGTATGGAGACAGATCCTGGGTTTTCCTACTTTCTGCTCGCCTCTCTGCCTAGGTTGCCCACCGTTTTATTACCCCAGGTCACTGGTTAACACATTCATACTAACGTGTTTAGCCAAATGTAAAATTATTAATAGGTTATATTGAGCACAATATATTTTAAACAGGAAGCCATCTGCTGGAGAGTCAGAGTAGAAGCTATGGCATTCCCGCGGCTCTTGGCGGATGGGGCCGGCATCTCAGCCTTCGCGGGCTCTGGGTCAGCTGCGGCATGAAATGACAGTTCTGCCGGTGGCCACTAGAGGGAGGCCTTGTTGAGGGAGCAGGTGGAAAAAGGAGGCAGGCACGTCCATCAAGTCTGAAGGCCTAAGGGGAGAGACTTTACCTACTTGAATCAGTTCTCCAGGGAGCCTCCCAATCAGGCCTGGCGGCCCAACTCAGCTAGGGGGTGCTGCAAAGAACAGACGCAGTGGCGAGGCCCCGACTTAGGAACCCAGGCTCTCTGCTGGTGGCACCCTCCCCCAGAGCCCTTCTCCTCTTTAAGCTCCAGATGCTCTTTCTTGATCACATGTGTGTTTTGCAAATAATTTTTCGCCGTCTTGCTTTTTTTCATTTTTGTCACAGTGTCTTTGGAAGCACCGAAGTCACAAATTTTGACAGTCCAATGTATCAGATTTTCTTTTATGGGTCATGGTGTTTTGGTACTGTGTCTAAGAAATCTCTGCCTAACCCCAAATCTTAAAGATTTCCCTTGATGTTTCTCTGTCTTAGAGTTTCTGCTCTTACGTCAAAATCTGTGATCCATTTTGAGTTAATTTTTGCATATGGTGTGAAGGAAGGTTCTAAGCTCATTTGGGGGAGTATGTGGCTGTCCAGTTGCCCAGCAGCTTTAAAAGGAGAGGAATAATTTATAAGCCTTTTTCTGGGCTGTCTGGGGACTGGAACCAGGCCAAGGATGTGAAAAAGCTTGGTGAGCTGCTGTCCAACCACAAGGACTCGAGACTTATTATTTGGTTGTTACTGTGTGAAGAGCCCAGGAAGGGATCCCTGGGCTGTGAAGAGCTCTGGTTCCCATCTGGATCTAAGAAGGTTTTGAGTTCTGGATGCTGTTCTTTTTACTCATCAACTCCCACTACGTTAGTCTCTCTTATTCCGAAAGAACCGCCCCCTCTCTCCCTCCGTTTCAACCTTCCAGAAAGAAGGACTGCATACTTACTATAAGCCAGGCATCATGCCAGCTCTAGGGGCCTGGCAGACATGGTTCCCACCTGCATGAGGCTCCCAGACTCACTGGAGAGACACACAAGCCCACAAGGCATACGCTTCTGAACTCCAGCACTCTCATAGCCCGGGCCATGGGGAGGACTCGTCATCAAGTAGTCTACACAACCTTCTGTGGGAAAGTGACCTCTGTGCCAGGACGGCATAGTGCGGTGGGGAAGCATGGGCAGAGGAAGCCGAACTGGCAAAGACACGGAGCGGAGACAGAGCACGGAGGTTTGGGAAAGTGGAAATGAATACTCGCGGCTGCAGCATCAGATGGGTCGCTGGTCTTGTTTCGTTTGCTCATTCATTCATTCAACAAGAATTCATTAAGCATCTACTCTCTCCAGGCCCTGTGCAGACTCTGGAAGTACAAACATGCGTTCCTCTTCTTTAGGGGGTTCACGGCCTTTGGGATCCGGGGAGAGGGATGCTGCTGAGAGGCCTGGCCCAGACTGCTATTCTGCCTGGGAGGACCCAGCTACAAGGTTCCAGCTTCTAAATGTGGAGTGAGGTGGAATCTTGCCAGCAAGGTTGGGTCAGATGTGGGCTTTCAGCTTATCTGCAGCCCAGCCTTAAGGGGAGGTGAGGAAGGAAACGAGAGAAGACAGCCTCACCCCCACTTCACTACCGTCCTCAGCCTCTCAGCAGCAAGCAGACACAGCAATGAGGGAGGCTGTTGCGTTGCCATGGAAACACAGAGTCGCACCCAACCTTTTCTCCTCACCCCTACACCATGCCTGGACCTTCCTCCTCCCTTCTTTCCAGAAGGCCAGCATTCTGGAGGTAGAGCTAGCTCTTGTGTGTGAAAAAGAGGACAGAACGTTTTCTGGCAATCAGAGCATCAGCCCCCAAGATAATAAAACTTGAAATCCGAAGGTGTTAAAGGAGCACAGAGCAGGGCGTCAATTTGCCTGGTGCAGCAGGCATCAAGGGGCTCTTCTTTTTGAGCATGAATTTCACAGCAGAGCACAGGGATGCTGTCTATCCAGGGCACTCTCTGGAGCCAGATTGCCTCAGCTTAAGTCCCAGAACCATGCTTGCTAGTTGTGTGACCCTGGACAGTGACTTCACCACTCTGAGCCTCAGTTTCCAAATCTGGAAAGTGGGATAATAACAGAACCGCCTCTCAGGGTTACTGTGAAGATGAAATAAGATAATTTGCATGAAGCCCTTCACATGGTGCTTGGGAATCTATGTGCTCAAAATGAGCCAGCACCAAGATCACTGTCATTAGCTTATTTGTGAGATGAGCAGCCCAGACCGGATCATTCCTAGTCTCCTTCCCCCTACTCTGCTCTGCAACAGGCAAAAGGAGAGGTGGAGAGTGAGGGAAGGACTTTACTGGCTCCTCAAACTGCAGCCTGTGGGTGGTGCTGTTTCTGCTCTTCCTGAACATGAAAAGTAAATGTCAGCCTTGCTTTTTGGACCAAGGAGGGGCAGCAAGAGAGGATGTTATGGTTGGCTGGTGAGTCGGGAGTCTCAGGTCTCTTCAGTCGCACATCTTATCTGATAGGGAAGTGTGAGGCCTTCCTCACCTCCCATTTCTGCCCCACTCTAAAATAGCTACTCCTAGCTTTATTGATTACGCCAAAGCCTTTGACTGTGTAGATCACAAAAAACTGGAAAATTCTTCAAGAGATGGAAACACCAGACCACCTTACCTGCCTCCTGAGAAATCTTTATGCAGGTCAAGAAGCAACAGTTAGAACCAGACATGGAACAATGGGCTGGTTCCAAATTGGGAAAGGAGTACGTCAAGACTGCATGTTGTGACCCTGCTTATTTAACTTATATATACATCATGCAAAATGCCAAGCTGGATGAAGCACAAGCTGGGATCAAGATTGCCGGGAGAAATATGAATAACCTCAGATATGCAGATGACACCACCCTTATGGCAGAAAGCAAAGAGGAACTAAAGAGCCTCTTGATGAAGGTGAAAGAGGAGAGTGAAAAAGTTGGCTTTTAAAATTCAACATTCAGAAAACTAAGATCGTGGCATCCAGTCCCATCACTCATGGCAAATAGATGGGGAAACAGTGGAAACAGTGAGAGACTTATTTTGAGGGGCTCCAAAATCACTGCAGATGGTGACTGCAGCCATGAAATTAAAAGATGCTTGCTCCTTGGAAGAAAAGCTATGATCAATCTAGACAACATATTAAAAATCAGAGATACTAGTTTGCCTACAAAGGCCCATCTAGTCAAAGCTATGGTTTTTCCATAGTCATGTATGGATGTGAGAGCTGGACTATAAAGAAAGCTGAGTGCTGAAGAAGTGATGCTTTTGAACTGTGGTGTTGGAGAAGACTCTTGAGAGTCCCTTGAACTGCAAGGAGATGTAACTAGTCCATCCTAAAGGAAATCAGTCCTGAATAGTCATTGGAAGGACTGATGCTGAAGCTGAAACTCCAATATTCTGGCCACCTGAGGCAAAGAGCTGACTCATTTGAAAAGACCCTGATGCTGGGAAAGACTGAAGACAGGAGGAGAAGGGGACAACAGTGGATGAGATGGTTGGATGGCATCACCGATGTGAAGGACATGAGTTTGAGTAAACTCCAGGAGTTGGTGATGGACAGGAAATCCTGGTGTGCTGGGGTCCATGGGGTTGCAAAGTGTCGGACATGACTGAGCAAGTGAACTGAACTGAGTCTCTAGTGGCACCAGCTGGAGGCTCAGCAGTCCCAGGCCTCAGCAGAGTTGAACTGGCTTTGTCTTTATTACTCCTCTTGCACATTCGAGGCTTCCAGACCTGCCCTGCTTTCAGCTCCTGCTGTCCCAACTAGCCAGGCCAGCACCTTCCGCTGTGGTTTCTTCCAGGAGAGCTGGCCATCTCAAGGCCAAGCCTTCTGTGCGTGCTCAGCCATGTCCAGCTCTTTGTGACCCCATGGACTGTAGCCCGCTAGGCTCCTCTGTCTATGGGATTTCCCAGGTGAGAAAACTGGAGTGGACTGCAATTCCCTTCTCCAGGGAGTCTTCCTGACCCAGGGATTGAAGTCACGTCTCTACGTCTCCTGCACTGGCAGATGGGTTCTTACCACTAGTGCTCCCCGGGAAGCCCCAAGTCTTCTGTGGTTGAGCTCAAATCCCAGAGTTTAGCTGGTTCAGGAAGCCCTAGAAGGGGCCAGTCTTATTAACAGCGAACATTTATTGAGCATTTATTATAGGAGAATAATACCAGCTCATGTAATCCTCAGAAGTACCCAAGGGTACTAGAATCAGCCCTAGATGAAAGAGAAAGTTAAGGCTCAGAGAGGTTAAATAAATCACCCAAGGTCACAATGCTGGTACGTGGCAGACCTGGCCCTTGAACCCAGGCAGTTCATAACGCTCTGCTCTGATACCCCCAGGCCCTCTGGGCCTCTGCTGGGCTGCAGAGCTGGGCAGGAGTCGGGGGAGGAAATGACCTTGCTTAAGCCCTCGTCTAGAGATGGAGCCTTTCCCAGTCTCTCAGGGTGGGGCAGAGGAAGGTACTGTGGACTGAGGGATCCCAGGAGAGCTGGGCTCTAGGCCACCTGTGGGCAGGTGTCTTCCCTGTTCTGGCTTCCTGTCTGTAAGATGAGGGGTTTGGCTGGGAGGTCTCTGAGGACCAGGCTGGAGCCAGGATCCCAAGTGTCCCAGAGGTGCAGCCAGCACCCACACAGCCGGCAGCTGCAGCTGACTCTGCTCCGCGATCCGCATGAGTTCTCAGGAACTGGTCCACAGGGCTTGGCCATTGCCTGTACTCACAGTGTCCCAGAGGAAGGGGCTGTGGATAGGGAGCCGCCCGCTCCTCTCCTCCAGGCCTTTCCCCACCAGAGCACACGAAGCCACAGAGTACACCCTGTGCCCTCCTGCCATCTGGTCTTCTCAGCCTCTTCAGTAATTCAACACCTTTTGTTCACAACAAGAAAGATTATTTTCCATGGTTCTGGACTTAAAAATAAAAACAAAAACAGCATTCCTGGCCTTGGGCACCGGTCCCATTTCCCCTCCTCTCTGGGTCCTTCCTTATATCCTGTCCCTGCTCTCCACCCTCAGATTCTGTCCCCTCCCCCACCCTTCCAGGGCAAAATCCAGGTTCACTCTCACCACTGGGAGGTTACTCTGGGGGACAGGGAGGAGGGGGAGTGGCTGTTACATTGAAGGTTCGGATTCACGTCTCTCCCTCCCGGCCATGCCAGCTGGCTGTGAGTCTTCCCCTAAGTGTCAGTAAGTCCTTCCTTGTTCTGAACTGCCCTTGAGTCTCCTCATATCTTCACAGCTAAGGTTGGACTTCCCTGGTGGCTCAGATGGTAAAAGCATCTTCCTGCAATGTGGGAGACCTGGGTTCGATCCCTGGGTCAGGAAGATGCCTTCTCCCCTGGAGAAGGAAAGGGTGACCCACTCCAGTACTTTTGCTTGGAAAATTCCATGGATGGAGGAGCCTTGTGGGCTATAGTCCCTGGGGTCGCAAAGAGTCGGACACGACTGAGTGATTTCACTAAGGATGGTTTGCCCAACATTACACACAAAGAAAATGGGTCAGCCACAAGCTAAGAGATTTGCCTAAGGGTGGGGAAGTTGGGCTTCCCAGATGGCGCTAGTGGTATAGAACCTGCCTGCCAATGCAGAAAGAGGTGCGGGTTCGATCCCTGGGTCGGGAAGATCCCCTGGAGAAGGCACTAGCAACCCACTCCAGTATTCTTGCCTGGAGAATCCCACGGACAGAGAAGCCTGGAGGGCTATGGGCCACAAAGGGTCAGACACGACTGAAGCCACTTAGCATGCACGCACGGGGAAGTTGGTAGATTTGGGATCAGAACTTGAGTTTTCTGGCTCCCCATTCAGCACTCTTGGGCATGGACCAGTGATGCTCAGCCTGGGGGTGGTGGACACTGGAATTACCTGGTAGGTGTTAAGTAGGTCCAAAAGACTCACGCCCCACTCCAGACTTCAGATATGAGAATCTCCAGTCAATTTTTATGTGCAGTCAAGAAGGAGAAACAGCAGCTTAAGATTTCTAGGGTTATTTGAGCTAGAGAAGAGGTTCTTGAAGATCTAAATGGTTTTCTGACTCCCCCTAAATAAGCAGTGAGGATGAGGAGGCTTGGGGATAAGGGCTGCAGCTAGTATCCCTAAAGTCTTGTCACTGTGGGGCGGCTCATGAGACTGGCCCTTATATTAATCTCTCAGGAGATCTCCCTCCAGCGCACCCCTCCCAGCTTGTTCTGAGTCAGTGGAACATTCGCCAGAAATCTAAAGAGACCTGCACCACCTCTTCCTTTGAATCCCCAAACGCTTGCATTTCTCCCTGGGTCAGAGGCCAGTGGCCTGGCCACTTCTTCCTGGGCCAGCATGCTTGCCTGCTGTCCTGTCCCCATGAGTCTCAGGGCTGCTCCTCCTGCCCTGATTGAGCTTGAGCCACTTCTTCCTGGCCTTGGCTGGAGGCTTGGTCTCATCTGCAGTACAGGCCCTCCGTCCAGCTTAAGGCCTTCCTCCAATGAGTGGCCTGGGCTGGACCTTGTCCCCAGTCTTTGCACAGCCAGCTTTTGCCAGCACTGCCTGGCATGCTTCTTCTGGTTTTCCGTGCACAAGAGTTGCCAATTCCCCTGACAAATCTGTGGGCTCCTTGATGGCAGCGGCTACATCATTGTGGTTCCCCCACAATGACCAGCATGTACAGGCTTTGGTGAAAGATACATGGGCCTTTATTCAGGGCCACATTCGGGGTGAGAAATAAAATGTAGGTGATTTGCACACATTTTGCATAGTCATTGGGTACCCCAATGACTTGGGGTACCCAAGTCATTCATTTTTGCTCCCCCATGGCACATTGTTGGTTACTGAGCCCTGCTCCCCATGTCACACCATAGAGTAGAGAGAGCATGTGATTTGGGGTCAGGAGGTCTGGCGTAGACCTGGTTCTATTATTTGTTAACTGCTACTTAACTTCTTGCTGTTCAGCTCTCCCTTTTATAAAGTGAAAGTGAAAGAGAAGTCACTCAGTCGTATCCGACTCTTTGTGACCCCATGGATTATACAGTCTATGGAATTCTCCATGCATGAATACTGGTGTGGGTTGCCATTTCCTTCTCCAGGGGATCTTCCCGACAGAGGGATTGAACCCAGGTCTCCCACATGCAGGAAGACTCTTTACTGTCTGAGCCACCAACAAACATAATTTCATCTATCCTGCCTATATCAGAGTCGTTATGAAGATTGCTTAAAGGAGACAGTACATGGAGACATTTTTATAAACTATAAGTACCCCAAATGTGGGTTGCTGCCTTTGCTATCCTCTTTCTAGGATTAAGGTCAACCTCCATTCAGAGGCTCCTAAATGGTCCCCTCAATCACCCCTGTAGCCAGCAGCCTCAGCGTGGGGTGAGTGGGTTGGGGTTTCATTTTGCCGTCTCTCCCGCTAAGATCAGAAGCGCACTCAGCACCACGGACAGCACCACACCAGGCCGCTCCTCTCTGGGGCTGCTTCTCTCTGCCAGGGTCCTGTGAGCTCTGCTCGACGATACCCCTGGCCCAATAATAATGCCAGATAACAGCTACTGAACGAGTTCTGTGTGCCAGGCACTGTGCCAAGTCTCTTAATGCATCAACTGGGTTAACAACAAACCTATCAGATTGCCTGTTGGGTATGGTCAATGGCCTTCGGCACCCATTCCCTCCTCTTTCCAGTATACCTTCCTATATTGCAGAAGCTAGAAAGCTGAAAACTACATTTACAACACTCCCTTGCGGCTGGGGTTTTAAACAGAGATCGAGTTCCATCTATTTAGATGCACTGGAGATAGATTTATAAGGCCCGCTGCCCTCGCTGTGTTCTGCTGACAATGTTGAGGAGGGGAAGGAGTTCTCTGCAGCAGATCAATGCCTAGTCTTTGGCTCCCAGGCAGGAGAGGCGAGAAGACACTGTGGGGTAGGTTGCAGAGGCTCCTAGGTTCTGGCTTGCAAGAAAGAGAACACAGAATTCATGACTTCAGTAGTCCCATCTTGGCTGTGGCTCAGAAGCAGTTATATCATCTCTGCTCTGTTTTGAAGACCCAGGTACTAACCCTTCTGGTTATTTTATGAGTATGTAATTCTCTGTTTAAAATTTTGTTTGCTTTCTGTGCTAACAATAAGGAGGTACTATTATTACCCCATCTTGGCATAGAGGAGTTAAGTGATGCCGAGTTCAGGCAGCCAGTGAGCAGTTGGACCTGAGCCTGGGACAGCTGACTCCCCAGCCCCCTTCCCAACCATTTTGCCATGTGCCACCCCCAAGGCAGCGAACACCAGCAAACATCCCAGGAAATAGGAACAAAGCTCCTGGGAGGCTAAAGACAGAAGCTAAATGGAGAAGAGAAAAAGCTGACAGAATCCCAGGGATGAACTCCAGGCCCAAGTGGACACAGCCCATGACAAATCCTCAGAAGAAGGAGGGGCAGGAGAGGACACAGATGTCTGTGGAGGGCCAGACAGGGCCCTGTCCCCCTGATCACCACACATGCCTCAAAGCCAGATCAGAGGTGGCAGCCTAAAAGGTGGGTATCAGAAGCCCCATTCTCCAGGTAGAGAAACTGAGGCTCACAGAGGTCAAGCAATGGGCCTAAAGCCACACAGCTGAGGAGAGACAGAGACAGAATTGACATCTAAAGGGTCTGCTTCCACCACATCACATGATCTCTGAAGGCACCATGTGAGCAGAGAGCTGCCTTGCCCATTTGGGGAACGTTGTATTTCTGGGCTTCAGGAAGACAGCACCCAACTCCCCCACCCAGGATCTCTACTACATCCCAGGGGCTCTCCTCTAACTGAGAGGAAAGGCTGCTGGGGTAGAGGGGGCTGGAGGGCAGCCAAGGGAGACTGTAGCCTCTTGGACCCAGGGTGCAAGCTGAGTGCGCCAGCTCCCCCTTCACCGCCTTCCCTCTGCGTGCTCCCCCACCCTGAATGAGTCGCTCTGCTTGCTGGGAAGTTTCCTTCTCTTGCCCTCCAGACTCTGCACCTGCACCCAGAGCCCATGCCTTTTTGCCTACAGCCCGGAAGTCAGTGAGCCGCCATAACTGTGTCCAAACAGGGCTGGAGGTGGGGGAGAGGCAGCAGTGGGACATCAAGACCCCACCCATGGGAGCTGGGCAGTGACAGGCACACACTGGGAGAAGGAAGGACAATGCCCTACTTGTGCTGAAACACAAAGTAGGGAGTGAAAACAGCAGGCTATAATGATGGCAAACTAGATGATTTCAGTTCTAAAAGAAAGGCAGGGGCGGGGGTATAAAAAAGCAAAATTATACCTGTAGAAATAAAGGCCAGCTATCTCTGGGTGGTGGGACTATTTTCTTTCATTAGCATTTGAAAAGTATTTCCTGAATTTGAGAAACCATTAAACATAAGCATATATTATTATTTATAATTAGAAAAAAATCCTATTCAAAAAGGCAGCCTTGCTATTTCTAGTAGTCATATATGGATGAGAGAGTTGGACTATAAAGAAAGCTGAGAGCTGAAAAATTGATGCTTTTGAACTGTGGTATTGGAGAAGACTCTTGAGAGTTCCTTGGACTGCAAGGAGATCCAACCAGTCAATCCTAAAGGAGATCAGTCCTGGGTGTTCATTGGAAGGATTGATGTTGAAGCTGAAACTCCAATACTTTGGCCACCTGATGAAGAGAGCTGACTCTTTTGAAAAGACCCTTATGCTAGCAAAGATTGAAGGAGGGAGAAGGGGATGACAGAGGATGAGATGGTTGGATGGCATCACCAACTCAATGGACATGGATTTGGGTGGACTCTGGGAGTTGGTGATAGACAGGGAGTCCTGATGTGCTAAGGTCCATGGGGCCGCAAAGAGTCAGACACGACTGAGCAACTGAACTGAACATACAATCAGCTTCTCCTCATCCTTTGGCATCAAATCCTTTTCGTTCCCTACCTTGAGTGGCCTCACCGTGACCAGCTCCCACTCAAGCTTGTCAGTGGGGCAGAGAGGGTGGAGAAGGTGCAGGGGCCAGGCCCTTGGGGTTGCCCAGAGATTCCTGTGCAGGCTGCCTGCTCAGAAAAGAGAGTGAAGGCCTGAATCTGAGGCCGCTTCCTTCTTGCTCCATCCACAGGGCCTGGCTGGGCCAGGGGCACCAGGTGGGCCAAGGTGGCCATTAGCCCGCCCTCCCTCCCCAGGTCAAGAGCTCCTCCAGCAGCTGCAGTGCTGGCCGCAGGTGAAGACCCAGGGGCGGTAACCAGGGAGGGGGGCTCCGTGGTGCCCAGAACAGCTCTCACCTGAGCAAGTGGGGGCCAGCCTCCCTTCCCAAAGACCCCACACCGATCAATCAGTGGAAGATCAGGACCACTAAGGCCCCAGCAGCATACCTGGGGGCAGTCTAAACCTATATCCCCACGGGGAAGGGAATAAAGGAGAGACAGGCGCCTCCTGGGCTGGGCCTGGCCTCTGGGCTGTCTCCGTGGTACCTGACAGGGGCACACATTCTTCCAGGTGACGAAGTGTGTTCACAGTCATCATCCCACCTGACCCCCAACAGCCTGGTGGCAGCAGGGGTAATGACTGTCTCCATCTGACCCAAGAGGATGCTGAGGCCCAGAGAGGGTGAGGAGCCCAGCCAGGGTCACACAGCCCACAGTGGTAAGGCAGATGGAGGCAGGGATCTGAGGCCAAGGCCTGAGATTTTCCACAGCTGCTTCTGACATCTGAGCTTTTGGCTCCTGGCCTGCTCCAGGCGGAGGCCCCCTTGGCCCCAGGACTCCTCCAGTCTCGTCTCCCCCGTCTCCCAAGGAGGAGCCTCAGCTCCAGTGGGTGGGCAGCCCCTGTCCCTCAAAGGCTTTGGGTTTCTCTGCCCGCCCCCACCCCTCTCCTTTGTGGAAAGGCCTCGTGAACCTCCCCACAGAAGGATGCTCCACTGTCAGTCCAGCTCCGCTTTGCTTTCTCCAGACTCCCTGGGTCTCAGCAAGCTCATCCTCCCTTCATTTACCCTCTCCTGCGTTCTCTAAGGCTGGTGGCACTAAGGAGGATGAGATGTATCTCTCCTTTCACCAGCTGTATTCTAGAAGGGATGGGTCAAAGGCCTTGGCTAAGAGGCAATTATAACATACAGTCTGTAAGAAGGGCTGCCCCAGGGACAGGACTCACTGGGAGGGGTGTGGAGCTCAATTGGTGGTGTCCAGGGACCCTTCTAGGACCAGGTGAGCCTTAGTGGTCCTGCAGGTCATGATGGAATCTTCTGGAGGGCTCTCTGTAGCTCTTCTTGACTTAGCCAACAAGGCCTGCCCTGGAGGCCTGGAGATGGCTCCAGATCTGTCTCACCCACCTCTCCCCTCATTTCCACCCCCTGGCCCCCCTGTCTGTCCCTCAGTGCCTGAAGCATGCCACCTTCCCTCCTGCCTTTGCATATGCCAGCCCTCCTACCTGGAATGCCCCCCCGCCCCTGAGTTAACTCATTCTCCCACTAGTTAATCTCAGTTCTATTTCTGCCTCCTTAGCGAACAGCTCCAGTCCAGGTCAAGCCCCCACATCTCATGCTTCAGGGTATCCTGGGAGACAGACAGAGCTTGGCACTTAGGTGTGGGCCCCTAGGGAGACTGGACTCCTGGGATCCAAACCCTATCTCTGCTATTTACTAGCTCCATGTCTTTAGGTAAATGTCTTAACCTCCCCGGGCCTCAGTCTCCTTATCTGTAAAGTGAGGATGTTAATAGCATCTACCTGACCAGGTGAATGTGGGGATTACATGAACCAATTCACATGAAACACTCAGAGCAGTGCCTAGCACATACCCAAGGCTCAGTACAGTGAAGTGTTATTTCCTTGTGAGTAACTGGTGCATGCATACGTACTCAGTTAGGTCCGACTCTTTGGGATCCCATGGACTACAACCCGCCAGGCTCCTCTGTTCATGGAATTCTCCAGGCAAGAATACTGGGGTGGGTTGCCATTTACTCTTCCGGGGGATCTTCCGACCCTGGGATGGAACCCACGTCTCCTGTGTCTCCTGCATTGCGGGCAGATTCTTTACCTCTGGGCCAGCTGGGAAAGCCCCGGGTACCTAGTCCCTCTGATGTTTATTCATGGAATGACACAGCAAATGGCTGCCTCCCTTGGTGCATGGAAAGCTCCTTGATGACAGAGCCCAGGGGCTGTATTTGCTCATTATTTTCTCTGCTGTGCTGGGTAGAGCACAGCGCTTTACAAATATTTGCTGAAGAAAGGGATGATCAGCAGCGGAACCAGGGCGGGTCTCGCCTGGTCC
>SJXQ01005025.1:33494-96414 GCA_006408695.1 Aepyceros melampus
AAAGGATTGGGGGCATGATGAAATCTTGGACCGAGGTATTCATTGATGTCAGAAAAAGAAAGTGAAATCACTCAGTCGTGTCCGACTCTTTGCGACCCCGTGGACTGGGGAGGAAAGGAACCCGTGCCAGGTTCCTCCGTTTATGAGATTTTCCAGGCAAGAGTACTGGAGTAGATTGCCATTTCCTTCTCCAGGGGATCTTCCCAACCCAGGAACTGAACCCGGGTCTCCCGCATTGTAAGCAGACGCTTTACTGTTTGAGCCACCAGGATTTAGGGGGGGGAAGAAACGGTGACACGTCATCTGGTATCTGAGTGTTGGGGGAAACATCCACGCCCTCCGCAACCTGGTGAAGCTTCAGGCTTCGATTCAACCTGAGTTATTGCCGTAGTTTCCGTTTCCGTGGTAACAAGTCTGAACTGAGCTCAGCAGCGGCGGGAACCCCCGTCCCCCAGGCTAAGATGCCAGCAGTGCGGCTCCTTCCTCAGCCTCTTGTCTGATGGGCGCCTCTGCAGTGGATTGAGAGAGGAGGGCAGCTGGGATGGAGCCGCGGCGGAGGAAGGGCCCAGTCTATCTGCATCCGCCCGGGGAGGAAGGTGCCCAACAGCAGGAGCGAACAGTCAGGATGCTATGGGGCACTGTCCCAGCCCAGCTCCGCCTGCCGTCAGAGAGGCTCTGGTGGTAGACGGTGTCGCAGGCTGGTGGGAGGCGGAGAGACTCAAGAATCTTGCAGCCAGGAGGCTGAGCCCCGGCCCACGCAGGCCAACCAGATGTTGATGTTTCAGGGCTGTGCAGACAGAACGCCTTGCTCTGAACGCCTTGCTCTGTGCCCCGCACTGGTCTAGGATGTTGGGGGGACGGCAGGGGGCACCCGGTCAGGCGAGAGCAATCAGAGCAAAGAGGAACCAGTGCCCCTGGGAAGAGAGATGCCCACGCCACTGCCAGTGCCCTCCCGCGTCTGGACTTTTCTCAGGAAGGAAACTCAAAAAACTCTTGACGGGGCTGCCTCCTGGGAAGGGAATGAGATAGAGGTTGAGGCAGGGAGAGGAAGGATGACGTTCCATGATAGCCTCCTTTCTACTGTTTGGATTTTGTACTAAGATGATAACTAACCAAACCAAACCAAAAAAAAAAAAAAAGCCAAACAAAGATGACAAGCCCCACGTGACAGGTACTACCATAGGGGCAGCAACTCCACGCTGGGCTGGGGGAGGGGGAAGCGGCAGCCCTGACGTCAAGGGACTCAGAGTTCCCATCTGCAAGGGGTGTGTTTGTGGGGGGGTCAGTCTCTGTACCTTGGGATGTGTGGACCTACTGGGTTGAAGGTTATCTCTCCCAAGTGCATGTCTACCTCCTAAAGCATATAGCCTTTATTTGAATAATATGTATGCTGATGGCAGGTAACTGGACTTATTGTGGTGGTCGTTTTGCAATATATACAAGTATCAGATCATGTTGTATAATTGAAACTAATATAACGTTATCAACTATTCTTCAAGTAAAACAATACAATCTAAAAAAATTACAACCTTATTTAAAAATAGGGAATCTGCAGAGATACTGGGGCTTCCTAGGTGGCGCTAGTGGTAAAGAACCCGCCTGCCAGTGCAGGAGACGTAAGAAGTGTGGGTTCGATCCCTGAGTCAGGAAGATCCCCTGGAGGAGGGCAAGGCAACCCATTCCAGTAATCTTGCCTGGAGAATCCCAAGGACAGAGGAGCCTGGTGGGCTACAGTCCACAGCGTTGCAAAGAGTCGGACACGACTGAAGTGACTTATCACCAAGCAGAGATGTTAGTTAAAATGAAGCCACACTGCATTAGGGTGGGTCCGGAATTCAGTGACTGCGTTCTTCCAATAAGGCCACGTGGAGAGACATGCAGTGAAGAAAGCCATGTGAAGACAGAACAGAGACCAGCAAAGGAGCACGCAGGGTCATCACACCCACCAGAAACTGGGAGAACCAAAGAAGGTGTTCCCGCGAGCCTGTGGGGGAGCACGGCCCTGCCAGCAGCTTGCTTTTGCTCTTACAGCCTCCGGGGAGAGGAGGAGAGCAAACGTCTGCCACCTGGTTCCTGTTAACATGTTACAGCTGCCCCAGGAAATGAAGACAATGGGCCTATGCATTTGTGTTTGTGTATTCTGAGGTGTGTGTATCAGTGGGTTTGGAATCTGTGTGTGTCTGTGTGTGCTCGGGAAGGTATTTATGACTGCAATGTGAATTTTAGGTGTTGTGTGTATTTTGGGGTACATGCATGTTTGTGTGTTCATTTATGTGCAGTTTTGTGTGTACATTTATGTGTGTGTGTGTATGCATGTGCTTTGGTGTGTTTGAGAGCTGATGTGTATACAGTCAACGATCTCTAAAGTCTCACTTGGCCCTAACTCTCCAGAAGCCTGCCCTGGGGCTCCTGCGGCTGCAGAGGTCGGCCTTGAGGGAAACGCGGGCCGGCAGAGAGGAGAGGGACCAACAACAAGGCTGGGTTGGCACAGCCCCTTCTCTGGTCTAGGGCCACCTGGGAAAGGCGGTGGTCTGCTGGGAGGGTGCCCTCCATTGCACCTGTTCTGTTGGTAAAAGGGTCTCAAGGTTAGTTAGGAGTGTGGGTCTTAAAGGAGCCATATCCTGGGGGCCCAGCCTGACAGCCTTCTTGGAGTCCTTCAAAAGAGCAGAGACCCCTGAGAGAGACAGAGAGACCCCCTCCCATGAATCTGAGTTACTCTGAAACGTGAGAGCAGTGGTTCTCAAACTTTGGTAAACCAGCGTCACCCGGAGGGCTTGCTCCACGGCAGATGGCTGGGCTCCACGGCAGAGGGTCTGATGCAGCAGGGGTGGGTGGGGCCTGAGGGTCTGCATCTCGAATAAGATCTTGGGTGATGCCGACACTGTTGGCCTGGGATCTTGCTTTGAGAATCACCGCGTTAGCCCGTACAGTAGGGGATGGGGTTCCTCCTCCATCTCCCCCAGGCCTTGCAGCGGACATCCACATCTTTTAGGACGGCCCCTGGAAAAGTCAGGGCTGGCAGGCTCAGTTCTATTCTCATGGTCTGTCTCTCACAGTCACCCACCTATTACTCGGGAAATCATTTATTCAGTAAAATAATGGGCCCTGTTCCCTGCACTCAAGACACTGACAGTCTAGGCACAAGATTCCACTGGGTACACAGATCCACCAGAGAAACCAGGACAGCTCTGCCTAAGTGAACTCCAGAGGTCCACTGAAGGGATGCTGGGAGCACTGAGGAGGAGCCTTTGGCTGAGCCTGGAGCAACCCGGGAAGGCTGCCTGGAGGAGGTGTCAGCCAAAGTTAGCTCTTAAGAGAGGAACGATCGATCGTAGTCACATTAATTGAAGGCTCACTGCCAGGCACTGTGCTGAGACTTTGCAAACACGCACTCTTTCAAGACTCACAATGAAAGGGAACTATTGTTGCTGAAGGGAGATTTGAGGCCAGCCAGCTTCCGGTAGCCGTGTTCCCAACCTCGAGCCTACGTGGGGATGGATCCTGACCTGAAGACGAGTTGTGGTGTGCAGGCCAGGGTGGGGCATTCCAGGAGGGGCCTGCGTGTGTACCCACGCGGAGAGGGAGGCGGGCACAGAGGCTTCCCCCAGCTGGAAACCACTCCCTCGGGCAGCATCGGGGAGGGACAGCAGGGAGCTGGAGAGAGGCAGAGGGAAGGTGCTCTGTGAGCACAGCTGCTTCAGCGAAGCTGGGAGCCAGATGGCAGAGGCTGTGGGTCTGGCTCCCATGGTTTCCCCCGGCCTGGGGCCAGAGCGGGGACACAGGGGCTGGGGCGCTCTGTTTACAGGTCTGCTTGTGATGAGGCTTAGCCCCGAAGAGAGGCTGAGGGGTGACTGGCCGGCGCAACCTCCATGACTTACGGTGGCCCCTCAGTCCCTGGCCCCAGGCAGCCTGTGTGGTTATAGGGTCCCTGGCCAGCCTCGTGACAACCTTGCTCTCACCTCTTGGTGGGGTGGGTAAGGAAGGCCACTCTGAGCCAGGCTGAAAGAGTGCTTAAATGGGACCTGAGCGCAGAGGATGGAACCAGAGGGTATGAGGCTCAGCTGCAGCAACAGGTGTTCTAATCAGACGCAAGAAGACCACTGGCCTGGGACACTCAAGGGAGAAGAGAGGTTTTCCTCTGGGGAAGAGACCTGACTGTGTCTCTGTGACAGTCTGTCTGTCTGGAAGACGCATGGTGGGGATTTGTCCCTCTCCTCTTCCACGACTTCTCCAGCAAATCTCACCCACACTGTTAGTTCCTTTTCTCCTTTCCTGCTGGCCTCCCGTTTCTGCCTTCTTCCTCTGAGCGGGCAAAGGCTCCCCTGGGCTTGTCTCAGTGTTGCTGGGGGCCTTTGGGTTTGGGCACCCTCCACCCAGCCAGTGTTCACGGAGCCCTCCACCTGCTGAAGGTGGAAGAACCACAGACTCTGCCTGGCACGGGAGAGATCAGACAGGGCAACCAAGGCCCACATTCAAGGCAGAGTAATGGCCATGCAGTGAAAAAGGTACAAGCGAAGGCGACAGGGCTGAGAGACCAGGGCCCCAGGGGGTCAGGGAAGGCTCCAGACAGGGACAGGTGGGATTCTCGGCTGGCAGAGGACAGTGGGGGCCGTCTTCTGTTTGGGTAAAGGGGGCAAATGAGTAGAGAAAGGAAGCATAGAGTGGAATATTCCAGAAATGGCAGGTTAGACTGACTTGACTGCAGAGGCTGGGTGAGAAGAATCTGATATGAAACAGGCAGGTGGGGGACCATGAGGTCCTGAATTTCAGGCTGAATGATTTGCACGTAATACTGTAGGCAGCAGGGAGCTATTGAAGGTTCCAGAGGACGAGCATGGCATTATCTGGGCTGAGACTGGAAGGGAGTCTAGAATGCACTCCTATGCTAGTAGCTCCTGAAAGGCACCTGGCCCTGATTCTGAGTCCACTGACTTCTCAGGGGGTTCCCAACGGGAGCAGACAACTGGTGTCTCAAATGTCACTGTTTTGGTGAGGCCTGTCCTGATGATCCAAGCAGTCCATCCTAAAGGAAATCAGTCTGAATATTCACTGGAAGGACTGATGCTGAAGCTGAAACTCCAATACTTTGGCCACCTGATGCAAAGAACCAACTTCTTTGAAAAGACCCTGATGCTGGGAAAGACTGAAGGAGGGAGGAGAAGGGAGCAACAGAGGATGAGATGGCTGGATGGCATCAGTGACTCGATGAACATGAGTTTGAGCAAACTCTGGGAGTTGGTGATGGACAGGGAGGCCTGGCGTGCTGCAGTCCATGGGGTCGCAAAGAGTCGGACACGACTGAGCAACTGAACTGAACTCAACTGTCCTGATGATCTTATTTACCAACTCTGGCACTCCCCCTTTTCCTTCTCTGTGTTTCCATCACATTCATTGCCTTCTAACATCCTTTATCTGTGGTTTATGTTGTTTATCATCTGCTCCACCCTTGTTGGAATGAAGGCCCAATGAGGAAAAGGTCAATGTCTGTTTTCCTTGCTGCTCAATATTCCAGTGCCTAGCATAGTGCCTGAAATCCCAACAAATCCATCCGTGTGTAGAATGAATCAAGAGAAAAATTCCACCCTGCATGAACCAGCGTGGTCTGCTTTGTCTCCTCCTTGTCACTTTGCTCCTGGCTTCCTGAGCTTGGCAGCACTCAAGCGGAAAAATCTCTGAGAAAATCAGACAGAATTCTGCTTCTTCCCTGCTGTGCCTCTCACACTTGCCAGAAATCTGGGAAGATTTGGACTGTTCCTTCTCCCTTCCTCTGCCAAAAACACTTCCCTTTGTCTTGGAGTAGGGGCCAGGCAAGGAAAATTTCAGTCGAGGGAAGCAAGAGGCTCGCAGGCCTGAGGCAGCCCCACCCAGCTGCCTGGAAGCACTCTGATGGGCTCATCGGAATAACTGCAAAATAATTTGCAGTTACTAACGAGTGCCCACCCCAGCATGCACTGTAGAGAAGCTCTATGCATTTTGTTCCATTTGGGCCTCCCATTAACCCTATGGAATGGGTATTATCTTCCCATTCTACAGATGGGAAAATAGAGGCTCAGAGAGGCTACTGCTAAGGCCGAGTTCTTCCCACCAGCTGAGGGAGCCCCAGTTTGAACACAGGTCTGTCCTCCTCCAAGCCAGTGCTTGCTCCTCTATGGCACACAGGCTCTCTTCTGAGAGAGAAGCAGCTAAGATGCAGCGAGGGGGGCTTGCTGAGTTCTCTGTCAAGGCATCGTCAGATCACGGAGGTCTCTGTTGGCCTCAGGCTTCCCACCTGAGCTATCAGGAGCTGAGGTTTTGGCCACTTCCCAACGATGAAGGAGGACAATGATGTCACATCTGCCACCCGGCCTGAGCTCATCAGAGAGTGAGAGTTATAACTGCGGGCACTGCCTGCTCTGGCCTGTGGCCAGGTGCCTGCTCCTCACTTGTGTGCACCGCAAGAGCTGCAGTCGAGGACAGGGCTCCCTGCCTTGGCAGCCAGACACCAGGGACACCAAACCTACCCTTGTGTGCAAGCCCAACGCCCAACATCCAGGGCTGCTCACAGCTGGGCCATCACTGGGGAGGTGGAAGAGCTTGGCTCAACCCCCCAGCTGTGCATCCCCACCCTAGGAACACAGTTAACCCACCTTGAGGGGAGAAACCCTCCCTCTCATTAAACATCACTGAGTCCTTATGTGCAAGGAAAAGAGAGGCTTTCTGCCTTTGAGGCTCTAAAGGACAGAGTAGAGCATAGTCACCAAACAGACCATGGAGAACCATGGATGATTCTAGAGCAGGTGAGTGAGACACCTACACGGTGGATTAGGAGGTGAATCTGGCAGCGGCAAAGTGTGGCTGGGGGAGAATCGGCCTTTGTAATGATTCCAGCTAATGTGTTGAGCACTTACTGAGAACTTGAGGTTGTTTCAAGCTTTACAAATACTAACTTTAATCTTCTTAGTAACCCTAGGGTACATTGTTATTCCCATTTTACAGATGGAAAGACTGATGTATAGTGATCTTATCAGCCGTGTAGGTGGTGGAGTTGGGCACTGAACCCACCTAGCTCCCAAGCCTGTCTTCTTTGCTAGTATCCATTGCTGCTCTTGCAGTGATCTGGGCTGGGCCGTGGGCAGGGCCAGAGGGAGGGAAGTGAAACACTGCCTGCGGTTAAGACTCCTTGCCTTGGAGAGCTCTCTCATGGCCAGACCAGGAAATCATAAGGGAGATGTGAACATCAAGCACTTTGATCTGCATGGAAAAGAACTGTAGTGAAGATCACTGTTATTGATAACAGCGACAATCACAATGTTCTTGGACAACAGCCCAGACAGGATAACTTCTTTCACGGAAAAGAGATTTTAGAGACTCCCACAGAGAAATAATGTCACAGTTATAACCTCCCTTGTCTATCCAATCCTTTCCTGGTTTTATTTATTACCTTATTTACTTAAATGGTGGTGCAGACGGTAAAAAAATCTGTCTGCCATGCAGGCAAACTGGATTTGATCCCTGGGTCAAGAAGATCCTCTGGGGAAGGAAATGGCAACCTGTTCCAGGATTCTTGCCTGGAGCATTCCATGGACAGAGGAGTCTGGTGCATGGGGTTGCAAAGGGTTGGACGTGACTCAGGGACTAACACTTTTATTTACTTAAATGGAGGAGAAAGCCTCACTTTGGTGCTGACCTGGTTTTAATGCCTTCTAACTTTAGATGTGTGATCACCACCAGTGCTCCTTTCACAAAAGAGGATGAATTTCTGGGAGTCACCAGGTAGATGGAAGGAGAGGGAAGGATGTTGGGCACGGGGTGGCTCTGGCCAGGCAGGGGGGAGGCAGCTGCACCCAGGAAGGGCTGCCTGAGACCCAGGGCTTCCTGTGCTGTTTTGACGTGATTTACACTTGATGCCTCTGAGATGATCGGCTACATTTTAAATGATACTACTGATACAAGCAAGGCTTGAGAAGTTAAAAGAAATTGAGATGGGAGTATATCGAGAGTCCTTCCAGTTCCAACAGTCTGTGAAGATACCATCTGTCTTAATCTTCTCCCAAGGAAAAATTATCAAGAGGCGGTGAGTGCTCAGAAGAGCTGTGTCTGACTGGGTCTACCTGTCTCCACACGGGCAGCTGAGCAAGAGCCACTTGGGACCCAGCTGGCAGTTCAGCCTAGGGGCATCCTAGCCAGAGCCACACAGCCTCTGGACCCCTTCCTGGGTCTCAGGAGCCGGGGTCACCTGGGACACTGTCCTCCTGGCCTCTCCTATTAGGTTGTGGGTGTGGGAGGGCTGGAGAGGGCCTTTGCTCAAGCAATGAGCAGAGAGCCGTGGGCCACAAGCTTGAGGAAGGAGCTGGCAGTGGGGACTGAGCCCTGCTGGGTGGGATGAGAGCAAAAGCGCTTACCTGCAGCAGCAGGTGAGGTCAGGGGGCTCCCGAGATGAGCTGCCACTGGTTCGCCCTCCTCTTAATTGATCTCCAGGTGCTTCCAAGCGTCCCGGCTGCGTCTCTGCTTAATTCCCGACCACAAAGGGGGCTCCTCCAAGGCTCTGTGGCACCGGGACAAAGAAGTGCTCTCAGTGCGGGTGGGCATGGATCCTCGACCTCCCTGAGCCTCCTTGAGGCTCCTCCCTCTGCCCAAGCAGGCTAGGCCCTCCCAGGTCCACCAAGCTTGTCTGCACCGCCCCGCCAGGTCTGCCTCATGGGAACTTTGACGGGGTGAGGGGCACCCCATATATGCAGCCATAAGCCCCAGTCTGCCCCTCTACTCCGCATCCAGATGCCCAGCCCTGGGGTAGGTAAGCCGGGGAGCCATCCTTCATCCAAGATCAACAGAAGCCGGGAGGAAGCTGGGGGCCCATGAACGACACTGTACCAGGAGTCCTGGCATCTGTGCCTGCTACTTGCCCCTGGTGAGGGAGAGCACCCCACTTTCCCTCAGTGGGGTGCAGGCTTCAGTGTAGACACACAGACACACTGCCTGCAGGGCTGAGCTGGGGAGACCAGAGGGGCCCGTAACCACCAGGTGACTCTGAGGACGATCAGAATTGCCTGGGGTGGGGTCCTGCTCAGCTGCAGGTTTAAGGGCCCTATCCTAGCCTGTTGAATCAGAATCTCCAGGAAGGTGCCTGGAAATGTGCATTTTAGGAGGTCCCCACATGGATGCCAAAGAACTAGGACTCACTGGACTATGTGTGCTGGGAAAGGGTTGACAAGTCCAAGGATGAAGCTTTGATCATATGCGTGAGGGGGTCGTTGGTCCCTTTCCTAAAAGCAGGATCATAGGAGCCTAGTCCCTGCAGCCAACCAGCCAGGGTCCCTGGGCAACTTGCTGAAACCCTCCCTGGGTCTCTTTTCCTTGTGGACAAAAACACAGGTTAGAGATGATCTCTTGGGCCCTTCCAGGTGTAAAATTATCAGTGTTAAAAAAAAAAGGTGAACCCACTGAGAAATGAATTTTAAAAGGAAGTTCACAGAAGCATTTTAAATAGTATTCTCCTTGTATCATTGGTTTTTTTTTCCTTAAATTCACTGTTTGAATTCTGAAAATAACGTATATGTAAGGGGAAAGAAATCAAACCATTCAAAATAATACAGAATGAAAAGTCTCCCTGCTATCCCAGACCTCTGTTCCACTCCCCCAAATAAACATTTTCTTCAAGAATTTCCCCATAAATACTGACAAATATATATATCTATGCCTACATCTTTATTTTAAACCCAACGGGGACCATATTCCCAGGACTCTATCTTTGTTTCTTAGTTATTACACATCACACATCTCTGCATACCAGGAGACAGACCTTTCATTCCTGTAGCTGCCGTAACCTCCCACTGAAGGACGCACTATGATTTACACGAATCTATCCTTGTTGGCGGATGTTTAGGTTGCTTCTGTGTTTTTGCTGCACAGACAAAGCTATAGCAAACATCTTTGATGATATATGTTTGTGCGTACATGTGAGGTTAGCTGTAGGATAAATCCCCAGGGGTAAGGAGTTGAAGGTTAGGTGGATTCAAAGTTCAGGTCTTGCCAGATTGTCCTTCAAAGAAGATGAACCAGTCTGCACTGCCCAGCCATCAAAATTTTAAACTTTGCCAATATGTGAGTTGAAAATGACATCTTGATTCAGTGTGTCATTTTTTAAATATCAGAAAAGGCAGGCATTGCTTCCAGGTTGCTTGGTAGTCTTTGCATTTATTTTTCTATGAACTACGTTCTTTCTAAATTAACTCATTGATTTTTAAGAGATTTTTCTAAATTAAGACAATTAACTTTTTGTTATGTNCCAGCGGATGTTGGCAATTTGATCTCTGGTTCCTCTGCCTTTTCTAAAACCAGCTTGAACATCAGGGAGTTCACGGTTCACATATTGCTGAAGTCTGGCTTGGAGAATTTTGAGCATTACTTTACTAGCATGTGAGATGAGTGCAATTGTTCGGAGTTGGAGCATTCTTTGGCATTGCCTTTCTTTGGAATTGGGATGAAAACTGACCTTTTCCAGTCCTGTGGCCACTGCTGAGTTTTCCAGATTTGCTGGATCCTAAAAATATATGCTCATGTTTTCCACTGGTATTGTTAGGGTTCTTTTTCTTTTTAATCATTCTTTTACTCTTTCCTTCTTTTAAATTTTCTTTCTAGATTTTATTTTGGTGTTAGGAGTGTGGTGGGCCCAGCTTTATTTCTTTCCCCAAGGGGCTGGTTATCTCAAAGTCATGTTTGAATAATTCATTTTCTCCCCCTACCCATCCTCCCTCTTCCAGATTCAAAATATCAATTTAACTATATTAGGATGGACAACAAAGAATCAAATGTTGATTCAAATTCCACCTTCACTGGATCTAGGAGAAGTTACCTAAAACTTCATGTGCCTCAGTTTCCTCATCTAAAAGTGAGGTTAACTGAATTACATAGGGGAAAGTATAGGGAAATGTGGAGTTTTTCAGGCAGTTCACTAAGAAAAATATTATTTCTACGGATTTTTGGATATGTGTGATATTTGTCAGCTTTCTGACACATTATTTGATATGATTTCATTGTAATTCCAAATAAATAAATGTTTCTAACTTTGGGAAACATTAGGGGCAACAGTAGCAACATCTGCATAGGGTTACTGTGAGAGTTCAACGAATCATTTGAGCAAAAGGACGTAGACAGATGAAGCTATATGCTCTCTACAGGAAACTAACTTTTGCTATAACGACATACACAGCTTGCAAGTGAAAGGATAGAAAAGATATTCCACGCAAATGGTAAACAAAAGAGACCGGGGTGGCCACATTTACATCGGATAAAATAGACTTTAGGTAAAAATCTGTCACAAGAGACAAAGAAAGATATTACACAATGATAAAAGTCAGTTCCCCAGGAAGAAATAACAATTATAAATATATATGCACTTAACAGCCGAGCACCCAAATATATGAAGCAAACATGAACAGAATGGAAAAAAGAAACAGCAACAAGTAACAGGAGGAGATTTCAATGAACCTCTTTTGGTAGTGAGTAGAACAACCAGACAGAAGACCAATAAGGAAACAGAGGACTTGGATATATCCAACACTATAGACCAACTAAACCCAGTGGACATATACAGAACACTCCTCCTAAGAGAAGCGGGATACCTGTTCTTTGCAAGTGCACACAGAATTCTCCACGATAGGCTGTGTTTAGGCTGCAGCGAGGGCCACGGAACAGTGTCTGGCACGTGGGAACTCTATACGTTGGTGACTGCTATTATCATCACCGCATAGCAAATGCATCTGGGTCTTAACAGGTATTTTCTGTTTCCTCGATCTATGAGCCCGTTGCATCACTCAACAAGTATCTATGATTATGTGTGAGGCCCTGTTCTAAGTGCTGAGAACTAAGAGTGAGCAGCAGTAATAAGAGCTGTTCTTCTCCCCTCCAGTTAGGCTCACTTCTAGTGATTTTTAGCACGTTTACTCATATTATACTTTCTTTCACTATATTGCAAAACGGGCTAGAGTTATATACAGGGAAGCTATGTGCTTTTGTTCTGAACACTGATTAGCAGCCATCTTAGTGTGTGTGTGTGTGTGTGTGTGTGCGTGCACTCAGTCGCTCAGCCATGTCCGACTCCCCATGGACTGTAGCCTGCCAGGCTTCTCTGTCCATGGAATTTTCCAGGCAGGAATACTAGAGCCGGTTGCCCTTTCCTACTATAGGGGATCGTCCTGACCCAGGGATTGAACCCTCATCTCTTGTGTCTCCTGCATTGTCAGTCAGATTCTTTACCACTGTGCCACCTGGGAAATCCCATCTTAGTATATTTCTTGATTATTTCTAATAGTTTTCCAGTGGACTGTCTTGTTCTTTTTTTATCCAGATGGCCAATCTTATCGTCTACAATTTAAACTGATAAACTGGTCTCCTTTCATAACCCATATTTTCAAATTTTGCATTGGCTTGCACTTCTAGAGAAGTGTTAAAAAATGAAGGTAATGGTGGTCCCTTTTTCCTTGTATGTGTGTCTCTGTACACACATATACAGATACATACACAAACACATCAAATGTTAAGCAATATCCATCTATTCCTATTAAATATGAGTTAAAATCAGGGACATATCTTGAATTTTATCAAATGCCTTTTAGGTATTTTAACATTTATGGAGCTATTTATATTATTTTCACATCTCTTTTGAACTATCATTTTGTTCAATGATGTTAATAGTTTTCCTAATATTGAATCTATATCTCTGGAAGATGGCCCCACTTGCTCATGGTGTATTTATTTTCTAAGCATAATGTTGTGTGATTCTATTTGTTTCTATTAATATGTGAATTTTGTACAATATTCATAGATGAGATTTTTTCTGGTATTTTTTCTCTTGTCCTGTGTGGGCTGTTTCTGCCTGTGTTGTGCTGGCTTCATAGACTACTATGGAGTGTTTCCTTCTCTATGATCTGGCACAGTTGATGCAGTTTAAAGAACACTGGAATTATCTCTTCCCTGAAGATTTGATAGAAACTAAGAGCTGTTTAAACCTGGGTGTTTTGGCGTGGAGTTTATGAAAATTCCGTTTCTTTCATGATTATTGGTCTGTTGAGGTTTTTCTAGTTCTTCTGGGGTCAAGCTGATGATTTGCATTTTCTCAGAAAACTATCTGAGCTTCCCTGGTGGCTTAGATGGTATTGAATCCACTTGCAGTGTGGGAGACCTGGGTTCAATTCCTGGGTTGGGAAGATACCTTGGAGAAAGGATAGGCTACCCACTAACATTCTTGGGCTTATCTGGTGGCTGAGAAGGTAAAGAATCCACCTACAATGAGAGTAACCTGGGTTCAATCCCTGGGTTGGGTAGCTCCCCTGGAGGAGGCATGGCAACCCACTCCAATATTCTTGCCTGGAGAATCCCCATGGACAGAGGAGTCTGGTGGGCTACAGTCCATGGGATGGTCGCAAAGAGTCAGACACAACTAAGCCCAGCACACAGAAAACTATCAATTTTAGCTGATTTTCAACTAAATTTGTGTGTGGTTGAGCACAGTTTCCTTACAGAATTCTATTTTGTCTTATCTGTATCACTGGCTAAGTCTCCATTTTAATGTTCAGTTTTACATATTTGGCTCATTCTTCCCCTTGCTCATGTTAGATTATCTACACTTTAAAAAAAAAATCATAAAATGACACGTGACTGTTTTTTTTTCAGGACCCTATTTACTGTGTTCACAACCCAGAAACAGAGGAGCTAGAATGAGCTCAGTATGAGGATGAGGAAGGTAGCAGGGGACAGGCAGCTTGACAAACATTTTAAAAGTACAGAGGAACTTCCCTGGTGGTCCAGTGGCTAAGACTCTATGTTGTCAATGCAAGGGGCCCGGGTTTGATCCCTGGTCAGAGAACTAAATCCCACAAGCCACAACTAAGAACTGACATGCTGCAGTACAGATCCCACGTACCGCAGTGAAGACCTGGCAAAGCCAAATAAATAGATGTTTAAATAATTTTTAAAAGTACACAGAGCCTGCCCACATACTCCCTGGCCTTGAACACCCTAGATCTCCTTTCCCCAACTCCCATCCAGTTAAAGCCACCAACTTCCAGTCTTCAATAGCCAGCTGCCACCTCCTCTTGCAACCTTTCCCGATTTCCCTGCGAAAAGCCAGTGCCTTTCCTCTGATGTCTTCGATTACTTAATTTATTTTAATTTTGAAAAATTTCAGGCCCCAAAAGGTTAAAAGTATAAAATAACANAAAGTTATGACCAACCTAGATAGCATATTCAAAAGCAGAGACATTACTTTGCCGACTAAGGTCCGTCCAGTCAAGGCTATGGTTTTCCCTGTGGTCATGTATGGATGTGAGTGTTGGACTGTGGAAGAAACAGTCCAACACTCACTTCAGCTGAAGAAAGCTGAGCACCGAAGAATTGATGCTTTTGAACTGTGGTGTTGGAGAAGACTCTTGAGAGTCCCTTGGACTGCAAGGAGATCCAACCAGTCCATTCTGAAGGAGATCGGCCCTGGGATTTCTTTGGAAGGAATGATGCTAAAGCTGAAGCTCCAGTACTTTGGCCACCTCATGTGAAGAGCTGACTCATTGGAAAAGACCCTGATGCTGGGAGGATTTGGGGGCAGGAGGAGAAGGGGACGACCGAGGATGAGATGGCTGGATGGCATCACGGACTCGACGGACGTGAGTCTGAGTGAACTCCGGGAGTTGGTGATGGACAGGGAGGCCTGGCGTGCTGCGATTCATGGGGTCACAAAGAGTCAGACACGACTGAGCGACTTAACTGAACTGAACTGAACTATAAGGTACCCATGAAACATCTAGGTAGATATTTCAATTAGAAAACGGATATGAATCTCAGAAAAGTTTATTAAAGTTTAACTAAGTTAAAATTGTAGGAACTTTCACTACAGAGATGCTTCTCAAAGCCATTAAAAGATTAAATCACCCAGTGAGTAAATGAGGTCAGAGATGTTTAGGGGAGCTGTTCTAAGCACTTAGGAAGTCCTGAACTTTGAGATTAAATTGAAGACAAAGAGCCAAGAAATTAGATGGAGTTGTTGAAATCAGCAATGAAACAAACAAGAGACCCAGAAAAGCATGGAATATTAAAGTTTGAGAGAGACCAGAGCTTTCAGAAGGAAATGCTGGCTCTTTGTCAAAAGTTATCTGAAAGTCAATGAAAATGAGGACCGAAAAGGTTTTACTTGGTCTCATAGTTTAAAGATTGGTCCAACTTGACAACAGGTTTCAGGTAGAGCGATGAGGATTGAAGTTAGCTTGAAAAAGACTGCAAGGTGAAGACGTGGATGATGTCAGTTTAGACAACATTTGGATTAGATTTACTAAAAAAGAAAGAAATTGAAGCAGTCACTAGGTAGGAATTTTAAGTCAAGAAAAGGGCTTTTAGAAAGATGATTCTGCTAGAATCTAATTGTATCTATGAACTATATACATAAGTAAAAAGTTAAAACTAAAGAAACAAGTAATGGAGAAAAGCAGAAAGGGCATGTGGGGGAGTTTGCCATTATTGGGGAAGGGACACTATTAAAAGTAGACAAGAGAAAATGAAATCAGATTCAACAAGTCTATAGATGTGGGTGTGGGACTCAAATCTAGAGGCTTGTACTTTCTTAAGCATTGGATCCGGGCTTCCCTAGTGACTCAGTGGTAAAGAATCCCCCTGCCAATGCAGGAGACGTGGGTTATATCCCTAGTAGGGAAGATTCCCTGGAGAAGGAAATGGCAACCCACTCCAGTATTCTTGCCTGGAAAAACGCATGTACAGAGGAGCCTGGTAGGCTACAGTCCATGGCATTGCAAAAGAGTCAGACACGACTTGGCGATGACAACACATGTACACACACAGGTATTAGATCAGTCAGGGTTTAGGATATGCTCTTTGGTGGAGTTCCTGAGCACTCAGATGGAAAGACTCTGGAACGACACAGAGTTTATGGACAGCAGGGTTCCACTATCACCCCTAGATCGGAAGGTCACAGGTTTTTTTGTTCATGCCTCAAAAGTCAACTCTGTCCCCCTTATTTCTAAGTTATTAGGTAGGATGTGGGGGAAAAGGCAGTTATCTCATTGTCCTGAGAAAAGTTATTATTTGCTAGAATCATAAAAGAGATATTAAGAACAATGAAGTCATATGTGTGTGTATATGTGTGTGTGATAGCTAAACCTCTTGTTATCATGTGAGTTTTGAGTCTCTACATTCAAATAATTTGATGAACTACTCTTATTTGATAAATAACCCCATCTTCATCTGCAATGAAAAAAAGCCTTTGTTCAGGCCATTTAAATGCATTACCAGAATTAATGAAATATGATTCAATGAAATATCTGACAATATTACACAGTGGGACAGAATATGGCTAAAATACATATGTCTGCTAAAAGTAAAACTAGAGTTTGTCTTGATAGAAACACCAAATAAAATCATGTCTTGCTAAGTTATAATGGGAAAGATCTATTTTTAGCTCTAACATCTCTCCAGATCATCACCCCACAATCCATTTCATCCTTCAGGAAATTTAAGTAGCAATAAGATACAATGGAGCTTTACAGGGAATATCAAAAGTTCTCCTTGATCAAGCTTTTTCTTTCTATGCTATTGAGTCTCACAATTTCATGAAAAGGGCCTATTAAAGTCAGAATTGAAAAAAGATCCAATCATAGTTTGTGAAACCAGGAGAATACTAGAATAAAGCTTTTGAACATGACTTGTAGATTTCTTTTGTAGAAAGCCACATCATTTAGACCAGGAAAATGATGGCAATATATAAAGATATTGATTTGTAAGATGATTAATTTCCAACTTATAGTTTTCTACCAACAAAATTTGAAACTAAAATGCAGATGGAATTACATAACTTTTTATTAGGAGTTATTTATTCCAAGTAAAGGATGAATGAGAAATTATATACATCAATTCCATATATCTCTGAAAATTATTGTGTTCAAATCAATCTGGCATCCTTCTTCCCAGAAAAATGTCTGAAAGATAATACATAATTTAATGGACTCTTTAGGAAAAGTTCTTTATAAAGTTGGGAAAAAATTTAAGAGGAGCAGATTAAATTCAAGTTACTATTATATTACATGAGATGAGGCTATCACTTTCTTATTAACAATCACTTTGGGTTAAAATTTAATCTACACTTAGTGCTTTTTCTAAAGCCAAAAAGCTTTTTAAAAAATATGATAGGTACAAATATGAAGTAATGGCACTCACCAACAGAAAGATTATCATTTCCTTATAAACATGTTAGTTCTTTAAAGTTCATTTTTTAAACTTTAAACTCAAAATTCTAAAGCATGATCTACTAAAAATAACTAATTTAATAAGCTTTATATTTATTAAACTTCCTGTAAAAATACCTGCAAGTTATTTAGTGTGTATACTGGTGACATTATGCTTGAATTTTGTTAGATTAAACAAGGAGTTTGTCTAGCTTTTCAAAAATTAAAAGAAAGCAGCCACAGCTATGCCAGTGAATCTTAAGCAATAAAAAATTATCCTGATAATCAGATTGTTAAATAGTAAACATTTTTACATTAACAGAGCATACATTCAGTTCAGTCACTCAGTCATGTCTAACTGTTTGCAACCCTATAGACTGCAGCATGCCAGGCTTCTCCGTCCATCACCAACTCCTGGAGCTTGCTCAAATTCATGTCCATTGAATCGGTGATGCCATCCAACCATCTTGTCTTATGTCGTCACCTTCTCCTGCCTTCAATCTTTCCCAGAATCAGGGTCTTTTCCAATGAGTTGGTTCTTTGCATCAGGTGGCCAAAGTATTGGAGTTTCAGCTTCAACATCAGTCCTTCCAATGAATACTCAGAACTGATTTCCTTAACAGTTGACTGGTTGGATCTCCTTAAGGACCAAGGGACTCTCAAGAGTTTTCTCTAACACCACAGTTCAAAAGCATCGATTCTTCAGCACTCAGCTTTCTTTATAGTCCAATTCTCACATCCATACATGACTACTGGGAAAACCATAGCCTTGACTAGATTGACCTTTGTTGGCAAAGTAATGTCTCTGCTTTTTAAGATGCAACTGCAGCATGCCAGGCTTCTCCGTCCATCACCAACTCCTGGAGCTTGCTCAAATTCATGTCCATTGAATCGGTGATGCCATCCAACCATCTTGTCTTATGTCGTCACCTTCTCCTGCCTTCAATCTTTCCCGAATCAGGGTCTTTTCCAATGAGTTGGTTCTTTGCATCAGGTGGCCAAAGTATTGGAGTTTCAGCTTCAACATCAGTCCTTCCAATGAATACTCAGAACTGATTTCCTTAACAGTTGACTGGTTGGATCTCCTTAAGGACCAAGGGACTCTCAAGAGTTTTCTCTAACACCACAGTTCAAAAGCATCGATTCTTCAGCACTCAGCTTTCTTTATAGTCCAATTCTCACATCCATACATGACTACTGGGAAAACCATAGCCTTGACTAGATTGACCTTTGTTGGCAAAGTAATGTCTCTGCTTTTTAAGATGCTGTCTAGGTTGGTCAAAGCTTTCCTTCCCAGGAGTAAGCATCTTTTAATTTCATGGCTGTAGTCACCTCTGCAATGATTTTGGAACCCAAGAAAATAAGGTCTGTTACTGTTTCCATTGTTTCCCCATCTATTTGTCAAGAAGTGATGATATCCAATGCCATGATTTAGTTTTTTGAATGTTGTTTTTTTTTTAATTTTAATTTTTACTTTATTTTACTTTACAATACTGTATTGGTTTTGCCATACATTGACATGAATCTGCCACAGGTGTACATGAGTTCCCAATTCCCTCCCACCTACCACCCCATATCATCTCTCTGGATCATCCCTGTGCACCAGTCCCAAGCATCCTGTATCCTGTATCGAACATAGACTGGCGATTCGTTTCTTACATGATAGTATACATGTTTTCATTGCCATTCTCCCAAATCATTCCACCCTCTCCCTCTCCCTCAGAGTCTAAAAGTCCGTTCTATACATCTGTGTCTCTTTTGCTGTCTCACATACAGGGTTATCATTACCATCTTTCTAAATTCCATATATATGTGTTAGTATACTGTATTGGTGTTTTTCTTTCTGGCTTACTTCACTCTGTATAATCGGCTCCAGTTTCATCCATTGAATGTTAAGTTTTAAGCCAAATTTTTCACTCTCCTTTTTGATTTTCATGAAGAGGCCCTTTATTTCTTCCTCGCTTTCTGCCATAAGGTAGTGTCATCTGCATAGCTGACGTTATTTATATTTCTCTGCGCAATCTTGATTCCAGCTTGTGTTTCTTCCAGTCCAGCATTTAGCATGATGTTCTCTGCATATAAGTTAAATAAGCAGGGTAACAATATACAACCTTGATGTCTTCTTTTTCCTATTTAGAACCAGTCTGTTGTTCCATGTCCAGTTCTAACTGTTGCTTCCTGAACTGCATACAGATTTCTCAGGAGGCAGGTCAGGTGATCTGGTATTTCCATCTCTTGAAGAATTTTCCACATTTTGTTGTGATCCACACAGTCAAAGGTTTTGGCTTAGTAAATAAGAAGAAGTAGATGTTTTTCTGGAATTCTCTTGCTTTTTCAATGGTCCAACAGATGTTTGCATTTTGATCTCTTGTTCTTCTGCCTTTTCTAAATCTAACTTGAACATCTGGAAGTTCACAGTTCACATACTGTTGAAGCTTGACTTGGTGAATTTTGAACATTACTTTGCTAGTGTGTGAGATGAGTGCAATTGCACAGTAGTTTGAACATTCTTTGCCATTGCCTTTCTTTGGGATTGAAATGAAAACTGACCTTTTCCAGTCCTGTGGCCACTGCTGAGTTTTCCAAATTTGCTGGCATTTTGAGTGCAGCACTTTCACAGAATCATCTTTTAGGATTTGAAATAGCTCAACTGGAATTCCATCACCTCCACTAGCTTTGTTCATAGTGATGCTTCCTAAGGCCCACCTTTGCATTCCAGGATGTCTGGCTCTAGGTGAGTGACAATACCATCTTGATTATCTGGGTCGTGAAGATCTTTTTTTGTACAGTTCTTCTGAGTATTCTTGCCACCTCTTCTTAATATTTTCTGCTTCTCTTAGGTCCTTTATATAATGGAGGATATAACAGTCTATTCTTGCATGTACTTATTCAAGAAATATTTATAGTGAATACTGTGTGGGAGATTCAGTTCAGTTCAGTCGCGCAGTCGTGTCCGACTCTTTGCGACCCCATGAATCGCAGCACGCCAGGCCTCCCTATGTGGGAGACACTCCGAAGCTCTGGTCTTGCTGCTCTCCGGCCGTCCCCCACTTCAAGCTCTCCTCCCAGGCACGTCCGCCTTGAACCCACCCAACCCCGCCAGAAGAAGTCAAAGCCAGGAGAGACGCCCAGCCCCGCACAAAGGCAGCAGTGCTCAGCCGCGCCCAGGAGCCGGCTGCGGGCACCTGCCCAGTGGCTGGTACCCAGTTCTTTCTTCTCCCCCAGCAAAGGGAAGATCTACAGATTGACCACAGCCCTGCCCGGGAGGCCCAAGAGAGGGCTTTGTCTTTTCTAGTTTGCCATGGACCACAGTTCCTGTAGATCTCCAGTTTTTTCAAAATACTGGCTACTCTGCTAGAGACACTCGTTTTCACCCAGGAGTAGTCAAAGCCAGGAGAGACGCCCAGCCCCGCACAAAGGCAGCAGTGCTCAGCCGCGCCCAGGAGCCGGCTGCGGGCACCTGCCCAGTGGCTGGTACCCAGTTCTTTCTTCTCCCCCAGCAAAGGGAAGATCTACAGATTGACCACAGCCCTGCCCGGGAGGCCCAAGAGAGGGCTTTGTCTTTTCTAGTTTGCCATGGACCACAGTTCCTGTAGATCTCCAGTTTTTTCAAAATACTGGCTACTCTGCTAGAGACACTCGTTTTCACCCAGGAGGCGGGTGCCAGTGTTTGAGCCCCCAAAGATCAGTAGAACAAACTAAGTGAAAGTGAAGTCGCTCAGCTGTGTCCGACTCTGCGACCCCATGGACTGTAGCCCACCAGGCTTCTCAGCCCATGGGATTTTCCAGGCACGAGTACTGGAGTGGGTTGCCATTTCCTTCTCCAGAGGATCTTCCCAACCCAGGGATGGAACCCGCATTGTAGGCAGACGCTTTACCATCTGAGCCACCAGGGAAGTCAGCAGACTAAGAGGTAGTAGTAAACAGCCACTCTCCTCTCTCCCAGGAAGGGGCCTTAGCAAGTTTGTTTAATAGACCTTATCCAGTCATTGCAGTATAAGAGCTAATGGGAGAGACAGGCTGCTGACCAATCTTTGAAGGTGAAGTCGCTCAGTTGTGTCCGACTCTTTGCGACCGCATGGACTGTAGCCCACCAGGCTCCTCAGTCCATGGAATTTTCCAGGCAAGAGTACTAGAGTGGGTTGCCATTTTCCTTCTCCAGAGGATCTTCCCAACCCAGGGATCGAACCCAGGTCTCCCGCACTGCAGGTAGACGCTTTAACCTCTGAGCCACCAGGGAAGCCCTAAAGTGACTCTTTTAACAGTTATATGATGCTGAGATATTACAGAGTTGTTCGCAGTCCACTAAGAAGGCCACAGTGGAAGCATGTGAACATCAAGCCGTGAGACACTGCGGGTCCAAGGGTAGCTAGGCTTTCATGGGTTGACTCCCCATAGGCAGCAGTGCTGTGCTCCCTCCAGGCTGGCACACCCTGGTCATGTCTCTCCCTTCCTTGCACCTGCCCCCATCCCCTCCTCCACTCCCAGAGTTCTTTTGACCCAGTAGTGACAGAGAATAAGATAGTTGTTTGGCATCACTGACTGAATGGACATTGGTTTGAGCAAACTCCAGGAGATGGTGAAGGACAGGGAAGCCAGGTGTGCTGCAGTCCACAGGTCACAAAGAGTCGGACACAACTGAGCAACTGAACAACAGCAAAGTGCCATCAAAATTCCAAATGAGCCACTACACATTCTGCTGAAATCTGTCCATGTCTTTACTCACCACCCATTCATTCATTTATTCATTCCAGGGACAGGAAGGCTTTGGGGTTATCTGCCTGGTAGGCTGCAGTCCATGGGGTTGCGAAGAGTCGGACAGGACTGAGCGACTTTCCTTTCACTTTTCACTTTGATGCATTGAAGAAGGAAATGGCAACCCACTCCAGTGTTCTTGCCTGGAGAATCCCAGGGACGGGGGAGCCTGGTGGGCTGCCGTCTCTGGGGTCGCACAGAGTCGGACACGACTGAAGCGACTTGGCAGCAGCAGCAGCAGCACGCAATAGCAACAGTGGAGCGACCCAAGGGCTGGGTTCCAGTCCTGGCTCAGCTATTATTGTGCTGTGCAATCTGGGGTAACTTGCTTGATGTCTGTCTTTGTTTTTCTTTCTCATCTGTAATCCTGAGAGGGGAGGGCTAGTTGAGGTGTAACCCTCTACTAGGGTTTATCCTTTTAAACCTAGTGTTACCCTACTAGGTTTAACCCTTAGGCCCTAACATTTCTATTCCTCTCTTTTAGGATAAAGGCTGGTGGGAACAAAGATAAACAAAGTAGGCACAAAAGTAGTGTTTAAGACCACTAGCTGCTGGATTTGCATCCCAGTTGGGCCACCAAAATATTGGACTTAAACTCTCTGAACTTCTTTCTTTGCATATGCAAAATGGGGGGAATAATAATAACAACCTTAAGAGGCAGTTGCGAGGATTAAGTGAGCTATTGTTGTATACAGAGTAAATGTTTAGTGAATATTAACTGTTGTTTTTGCTGCTGTTGTTCTGATACAGGTGGAAGAGAGTAAAACCTGGACACAAGCAGCATGTCCTCTGTCTGTGCTTCCTCATCACAGAATTAGTGCCTGACCCCAGGGTGAAAGGAGTAAGCCTCTTAAGTATGTGGGTAATAGCTGTTATTTTAGAAAGATCCCATGTTAAGGGGAAAGAACATGGTCTTTGGATCTAGTTGAACCTTGGTTCAAAACTGGGCTCTGTGGTCTCCCCTGGTGGTCCAGTGGCTAAGACTGTGAGCTCTCAATGCTGGGTCCCTGGGTTTGATCCCTGGTTGGGGAACTAGATCCAACATGTCACAACTAAGACCCTGTGCAGCGAAATAAGTAAATAAAAATAAATATTAAAAAAAAAAAAGCCAAAACTGGTCTCTGGGCTTCCCTGGTGGCTCAATGATAAAGAATTCACCTGCCAATGCATAAGTCTCAGGCTCCATCCCTGGTCCAGGAGGATCCCACATGCCTTGGAGCAACTAAGCCCGTGCACCGCAACTATTGAGCCTGTGGCTCTAGAGCCTGGGAGCTGCAATTACCAACTCCACGTGCCACACCTCCTGAAGACTGCACGCCTTAGAGCCTGTGCTCTGCAACAAGAGAAGCCACCGTAATGAGAAGTCCATGTACCGCAACTAGAGAGTAGCCTCCGCTTGCTACAACTAGAGAAAAACCCACACAGCAACCAAGACCCAGCACAGCCAAAAATAAAAATAAATATATTTTTTTAAAAAACAGTGCCCTGCTTCTTGCTAGCTGTGTGACTTTGTACTAGTTACTTAATTGCTCCAAGGTTAATTTTCACATCTGTAAGATGAGTATCATAATGCAATAAAAGGAGTCCAATAATAGAATCTACCACATAGATCCACATGGAATTCCAGCTGAGCTATTTATTTCAAATCCTAAAAGATGATGCTGTGAAAGTGCTGCACTCGATATGCCAGCAAATATGGAAAACTCAGAAGTGGCCACAGGACTGGAAACGATCAGTTTTCACATTCCAATCCCAAAGAAAGGCAATTCCAAAGAATGTTCAAACTACTGCACAATTGCATTCATTTCACATGCTAGCAAATAATGTTCAAAATTCTCCAAGCCAGGCTTCCACAGTACATGAACCAAGAACTTCCAGATGCTCAAGCTGGATTTAGAAAAGGCAGAGGAACCAGAGATCAAATTGCCAACACCCACTGAATCATGGAAAAAGAAAGAGAATTCCAGATTAACATCTATTGCTATTTCATTGACAACACTAAAGACTTTGGCTATGTGGATCACAATAAGCTGTGGAAAATTCTTAAAGAGATGGCAATACCAGACCACCTTACCTGCTTCCTGTGGAACCTGTATACAGATCAAGCAACAGTTAGAACCAGACATGGAACAATGGACTGGTTCCAAATTGGGAAAGGAGTATGTCAAGGCTGTATATTGTCCCCCTGTTTATTTAACTTATATGCAGAGTACATCATGTGAAAAGCTAGAATCAGGACTGCCAGAAGAAATATCAATAACCTCAGATATGCAGATGACACCACCCTTATATCAGAAAGCCAAGAGGAACTAAAGAGCCTCTTGATGAAGGTGAAGAGGAGAGTGAAAAAACTGGCTTAAAACTCAACGTTCAAAAAACTAAGATCATGGCATCTGGTCCCATCCCTTCATGCAAATAGATGAGAAAACAATGGAAAGTGATGGGCTTTATTTTTCTGGGCTCCAAAATGACTGCAGATGGTGACTGTAGCCATGAAATTAAAAGATGCTTGCTCCTAAAAAGAAAATCTATGACCAACCTAGACAGTGTATTAAAAAGCAGAGACACTACTTTGCCAACATAGGTCTGTTTAGTCAGGCTATGGTTTTTCCAGTAGTCATGTATGAATGTGAGAGTCAGACTATGAGGAAAGCTGAGCGCAGAAGAATTGATGCTTTTGAACTGTGGTGTTGGAGAACTCTTGAGAGTCCCTTGGACTGCAAGAAGATCAAACCAGTCAATCCTAAAAGAAATCAATCCTGAATATTCATTAGAAGGATTGATGCTGACGCTGAATCTCCAATACTTTGGCCACCTGATGTGAAGAGCCGACTTTTTGGAAAAGACCCTGATGCTGGGAAAAACTGAGGGCAGGACTGGATGGCGTCACTGGCTGAATGGACGTGAGTTTGAGCAAGCTCCAGGAGGTGGTGAAGGACAGGGAAGCCTGGTGTGCTGCAGCCCATGGGGTCGCCAAGAGTTGGACTCAACTGAGCAACTGAACAACAACAACATAGAGTCACTGTGGATATAAAATGCGTGTCAAATATTTAACTTAGTTTTCCACAAACAGAAGATTCCCAGTCAATGTGAATCTCTCCCAGGAAGGACCTAGATAGAATGGAGGGGAGGCCCTAGCACTAAAATTTCTAGGTGTCCTTGACTGAGTGTCCTGTGAGGAGACTGAGTAGTGGGTGTTCTAGTCCAGACCCAGAGCCGCAGCAGCAGCAGCAGCAGCTCTCCAACCCCCTATAGATGCCATCCACACAGAACCTAGGAACCAGCCTTCCTGGATGAGCCATATCCCTTAACGTACCCTCTTCTGGGAGCTGAGGCCAGAATGGGAGGCCAGAAGCAGGTCTTGAACATGGGGCTCAGGAGTGTAGGCTTTACTTAGTAGGCAAAGGAAGCCATGGAAAGTTTTTGAACAGCAGCTACGGGATAAAATTGTTGAGCCAGTACCAACCCTCTCCAGTACCTAATAAGCATCAAGTATGTACAATACAGGGAGATACCGAAGAGGAGGTAGAATCCACGGGAGTACCAGGTGGCTTATATGGCGGGCCCCAAAGAGACCACCCCATGTCCCAAACAGCTGAACACCAACAACCTGGATGATGTCAGGCTGGTAGAAGGTGCTTTGTAAAGGTGTGAAGGTGTGTGGGAATGAATAGCTGAGGCTTTCCTGAATGGCTGTGGCCTTGAGAATCTTCCAGAGGAAAATTGCTTCTGGCCTGTGGGTGCTGAGAGCATTTTCATGTTTTCACTCATGTGGATTGTCCTTGTGACCGCTTTCTTAACCTCCAGTGTCTTGTCTGGGAACATAATCCAGAATAACAATGAAGACCCAAAAGGCATCTGAGCAACCCAAACAGATAGAACTGTCAGCTGTCCAAATCAGATGCTTTATCTGCAGGAGAGCACCTTGTGTCTTCAGTGACAGCCCACCTACATTTATTCTACACAGTTTCAGCAGCTCCATGGTAGCAGAGACTACTGAGTGTCCACTTATGTCCTTTCTTTCCCTCTTCCTTTTAGCAGTAGAGCTTCCAAGGTTAAAGTCTGGATACATGGCTACCCTGTTAGAGACTACATATCCCAGCCTCCCTTGCAGGCTGGTGCAGCAATGGGACTAACTTATAACCAATGGAATGTGAGTGGAAGTGATCTGTTTCATCTCTGGGCCACATTCTTAAAAGGAAGTTGCCTGCTCTCCACTCCTCTTTTCCCTTGTGCAGACTGGACCATGGACATGGGAATGGAAATGGGGGCATCTTTGATGATGCTGGCAAGGACAGCACCCTAAGGTTGGCCAATCAACAAGACCTTAAGAACCTGAGTTTCATGATGACCTAGAGGAGAAGAGCCTTGGACCATTGACACCTTGGTCTCTGTGACAATAGCTGGACCAAGAGCCTTAATGGTAAACCTGATCAGTTTCCTTGTTTTCAAGCCCACAGTAGATAGGGAGCATCATATTGGAAGGAGAAAGGTTTCATAAAACTGAAAGCACAGTGAAATTAGCAAAAGCCTAGAGTGAGGGGAGAGAGAACAGCTGTAAAACAAACTCAGAGTTTGGGTCATTTAGCTCAGGATCATGCCAAGAAGCCTTGGGGGCATGGTCGTATTACAGGATAATGTGGAAATGGTCACAATAACAATCTCGAATCATTAAGAGAAAGTTAATTATGACAGAATATTTTATATTGAAAGAAAAGCAATTATGTGATATATTTAGAAAGTATGCTGCTACTGCTAAGTCGCTTCAGTCGTGTCCGACTCTGTGCGACCCCATAGACAGCAGCCCACCAGGCTCCCCCGTCCCTGGAATTCTCCAGGCAAGAACACTGGAGTGGGTTGCCATTGCCTTCTCCAATGCATGAAAGTGAAAAGTGAAAGTGAAGTCGCTCAGTCGTGTCTGACTCTTAGCAACCCCATGGACTGCAGCCCACCAGGCTCCTCTATCCATGGGATTTTCCAGGCAAGAGTACTGGAGTGGGATGCTATTGCCTTCTCTTGGAAAGTATATATGATAGAAAATAGTTGACATAAAACTTGCATGCTTAAGGGTAGAAACCTTCAGCATTTATTCAAAATAATACCTTTCCTGATGGGCCAGAAAGTAGAGGTTTTGATTCACTGATATTTGCCTTCTCCCCACTAGATTATAAATCCTTTTAAGATCAGCTTGTAGGGACTTGCCTGGTGGTCCAGTGGCTAAGACTCCCAAGGCAGGGAGCCAGGGTTCCATCCCTGGTCAGGGAACTCGATCCCACATGCCACAACTAAGAGTTTGCATCCCGCCAGTAAAGACCCTGTGTGCTGCAATTAAGATCCAGTGCAGCCAAATAAATAAATATTTTTAAAAATCGGACTATATCTCTCTTTCCTTTCTATTCCTAGTATCTGGCACAATGATGACTCAAATAAATATTCCTTAATTGCTAAGAGGGTGAAATCTGTGTTACCTTAGATTCCAGAGCTTAGTGGTTCCACCAGCTGATGTGGACTATTGAGCAGTGAAGTTGCCTGAGGTCCCAAAATACCCTGGTGGAGAGCTTCAGGAGCACAGCCCTCTTAGCCAAGAGTGTTAAGAGCCCATGTTGACCCTACTCCTGTTGTCTAGAAATCATTTCATCGGAAACACTCTCTTGAACTCAGAGGCCAACATGCTCAGGATTTTCACTGCAGAACTGGTTGTAATTCCAAACCCCAATACAACTGAAGACAGCCTATACAACAGGGCATGGCCTTTCTGCACTGTCCAGATGAGATGTTCAGGAAAACTCAAAATGGGAGGGAAGAGTGGGAGGCCTGGGAAAGTTAGCTCGGTGTGCTCACTGTTTGTTTCACATCACTTTGACTCCTAGGATTTTAGGTTTCAAGGCAGCAGAGCTACACCGTTGTCCCCATTACCCCAAGGCTGGTGCTGGGTAAGATTGCTAAGCAGCCTGTAAGAAGGTGGTGATGGGTCTGCAGGTAATGATCTTGAAAGTCCACAGATTTTGCTATACGATCCAGAAGTAAACGTAGCCACTGATAGGGACAGTGTTTCCAAGGCAGAACTATATCCCTATTAACACTTTAAGGGATAATGCAGATACTGTAGGGTATCCCCTGCCCCCAAAAGCCCAATCAAGACTCTGCAAGAAAGTGGGTCTATTTTGGGAGCTCGGACTTCTGTCACAACCCACCCTCTTATCTGTCCTTCCAGCCAACTCGTTGGAAAAGATCCTGATGCTGGGGAAGATTGAGGGCAGCAGAAGGGGGAGACAGAGGATGAGGTGGTTGGATGGCATCACCGACTCAAAGGACATGAGTTTGGGCAAACTCTGGGAGACAGAGAAGGATGAGGAAGCCTGGCGTGCTTCCATGGGGCTGCAAAGAGCTGGATGTGACTGAGTGACTGAACAACAGCAACAACAATGAGAATTTGATTTCCTGTTCAGAAGGCAGGGGAGCAGCATATTGGGATTTTCACGTCCTCTGTCCAGTCAGACACGGGGCTATGGATTTCAAGAGACACACAGCACAGATCCCTCACTGGAAGCAGGAATTCCCAGGATGGTGGGGCCAGAGTGGAGAAGCCAGAGCCCTCTAACCACGTGGTCCTCAAGGGAGAGAATCCAGGCCTCCCCTCTGCTGGGACAGCCCTGGCCTCCCTGCCCTCCCTTACCCCTGGCCAGGCTGGGTCCACACTTACCAAGGCCCCACCAGGTAGATGCTCTTAGCTCGCAGCAGCCTCTTTGACTAGTATTCTGTCCTGAAGAGGGGAAAGTCAGGACTAGTTGGGAGAGGGGGTCTCTGTCATTCAGCACACACAGCCACTACCAATGATCAATATTGGAAACTGCTGGTGGACGAGGTCAGAGGCGGATGCTGGTGACATCACAAAGGAGGCACCACTGTTGTGATGGAACTCTGGACACATGTCGGAGAGGGAGCACTTCCCTAACCAGAAATGAGCTAAACTGAACATTTCCGGGGCAGATCTGGAGGTCTGAAGCCTGCACAACCTCACCTCCATCCTATCTTAAGCCTAGCTGATGCCCTGTAGGATCAAGTCATGAAAGAATACTTGGAAACTATATTATCAGTGGTGAGCATGATATAATATATACTGAAGTAGAAATATAATGTGTACTTGAAACATGTAATGTTATAAACTAATGTTGCCTCAATAAAAAACTAATTAAATACTTGAGCCCTCATGTTGATATTTATTGAGGATAGAGACCATCCCCAACTCCCACCCAGAACAGATTCTCAAGGGGCAGAAACATGGGATTCTTATGGGATTTCTTCTGGGCTGCAAAGTGAGGGTCCCATCTCCATGGCCAGGCTCTTGAAAGCAGCTCTGTTGTCCTCTGGGAGTTGGCGTCAGTTTCTGATAATGAACACGTTCTTTCTTTTATAACCTGCATTAACTTTCTGAAATATAGTATGCAATTAGAGAAGTATGTATAAAATAGAAATGAGCACTGTAATGAATAATCATAAAGCAAACACTTACATAACCACTACCCAAGTCAAGAAATAGAACATCATACCAGACATTTCTCTGTTCAGTTCAGTTCAGTTCAGTCGCTCAGTCATGTCTGACTCTTTGCGACCCCAAGAACCGCAGCACGCCAGGCCTCCCTGTCCATCACCAACTCCCAGAGTCCACCCAAACCCATGTCCATTGAGTCAGTGATGCCATCCAAGCATCTCATCCTCTGTCGTCCCCTTCTCCTCCTGCCCTCAATCTTTACCAGCATCAGGGTCTTTTCCAATGAGTCAGTTCTTCGCATCAGATGGCCAAAGTATTGGAGTTTCAGCTTCAGCATCAGTCCTTCCAACGAACACCCAGGACTGATCTCCTCTCGAATTTAACCACTACCCAAGTCAAGAAATAGAACATCATACCAGACATTTCTCTGTTCAGTTCAGTTCAGTTCAGTCGCTCAGTCATGTCTGACTCTTTGCGACCCCAAGAACCGCAGCACGCCAGGCCTCCTGTCCATCACCAACTCCCAGAGTCCACCCAAACCCATGTCCATTGAGTCAGTGATGCCATCCAAGCATCTCATCCTCTGTCGTCCCCTTCTCCTCCTGCCCTCAATCTTTACCAGCATCAGGGTCTTTTCCAATGAGTCAGTTCTTCGCATCAGATGGCCAAAGTATTGGAGTTTCAGCTTCAGCATCAGTCCTTCCAACGAACACCCAGGACTGATCTCCTCTCGAATGGACTGGTTGGATCTCCTTGCAGTCCAAGGAACTCTCAAGAGTCTTCTCCAACACCACAGCTCAAAAGCATCAATTCTTCGGCACTCAGCTTTCTTTATAGTCTGACTGTCACATCCATACATGACTACTGGAAAAACCATAGCCTTGACTAGATGGACCTTTGATGGCAAAGTAATGTCTCTGCTTTTGAATATGCTATCTAGGTTGGTCATAACTTTCCTTCCAAGGAGTAAGCATCTTTTAATTTCATGGCTGCAATCACCATCTGCAGTGATTTTGGAGCCCAGAAAAATAAAGTCTGACACTGTTTCCACCTTTTCCCCATCTATTTCCCATGAAGTGATGAGACCAGATGCCATGATCTTAGTTTTCTGAATGTTGAGCTTTAAGCCAACTTTTTCACTCTCCTCTTTCACTTTCATCAAGAGGCTCTTTAGTTCTTCTTTGCTTTCTGCCATAAGGGTGGTGTCATCTGCATATCTGAGGTTATTGATATTTCTCCCAGCAATCTTGATTCCAGCTTGTGCTTCCTCCAGCCCAGCGTTTCTCATGATGTACTCTGCATATAAGCTAGATAAGTAGGGTGACAATATACAGCCTTGACGTACTCCTTTTCCTATTTGGAACCAGTCTGTTGTTCCATGTCCACTTCTAACTGTTGCTTCCTGACCTGCATGCAGATTTCTCAAGAGGCATTTCTCTGTATTACTATCCAATCACACCCCTTTCTCCTCCAACTGCCCTCCACCCAGAGATACGCCCCTCTTGACCTTCATGGTAACCTTCACTTCTTTTCTTTATACTTTTACCACCTGATTATTAACCCCAATCAATAGAGCTTTGTTGTGTCTCTTTTTTAAGTGGATATTAATGGAATTTATTCTATATATACTTAGAATCTATTATATATACACTTATATACTTCTTGTTGGGCTTTTATGCAACATTGTATTTTAAAAAATTTATTCAAGGCCTCCCTCAGAAATGTTGCCATGTAAAGACATTTAAAAATTTATTTTTATTTATGTATTTAATTTTTGGCTGTGCTGGATCTTCATTGCTATGCACAGGCTTTCCTTGGCGCAGAGAGCAAGGGCTACTCTCTATCTGCGGTGTGTGGGTTTCTCTTTGCAGCGGCTTCTCTCATTGCAGAGCACAGGCTGTAGAGTGTGGGCTCAGTAGTTGTGGGCAAGGGCTTAGTTGTCCCATGGCATCTTCCCAGTTCAGGGATCAAAACTGTGTCCTCTGCCTTGGAGGGCATATTCTTAGCCACTGGATCCCCAGGGAAGTCTAACATTGTATTTTAAACGTTCGTTCAAGTGTGGCACGCGGTTGCTTATTCATTGTTATTGCTTCATGGTACCCCTTAGCTTGACTCTGCCATAATTAATTTATCCCGTTTGGTGGAAATTTCTGTTTGTCAGCTTGTTTTCCAAAACAATGCCCTTGTGCCTGGTACACATGTGCTGGAGTTTCTGTAGACCAAAAGTAAAGTTGAGGGAATGATCGTCCACTTTGGGGGTGCATGTCTTCAGCTGTGCTAATTAATGCTGTTTCCAAAGTAGGGTTGTATCAATGTGTACCTCTTCCAGTAGTGGGCGAAGAGTTTCTGATGGTCTACATCCTTCCTGATATTTGGCACTGATGGTCTTACTATCCTGGTAGGAGTTTTAGTAGTGTCTCACGTGGTTTCAATACACATTTCATGAATTATTGAGATGAGATATATGATCAAAAATGTATTGACCATTTGGAGTTGCTTTTCTGGAGATATTTGTTCAAGTCTTTCACCCATTTTTATTTTAAACTGAGTGCCTTTCTAATTGATTTGAAAGGTATTATAAATAGCCTTGCAGTTATCTACTCCTGTTTTGGGTCTTACCTTTTCAGTCTATGGTATTCTCAAGTTAACCAGAGTTTTGATGAAAGTGAAAGAGGAGAGTGAAAAAGTTGGCTTAAAGCTCAACATTCAGAAAACTAAGATCATGGCATCTGGTCCCATCACTTCATGGGAAATAGATGAGGAAACAGTGGAAACAGTGTCAGACTTTATTTTTGGGGGGCTCCAAAATCACTGCAGATGGTGATTGCTGCCATGAAATTAAAAGACGCTTACTCCTTGGAAGGAAAGTTATGACCAACCTAGATAGCATATTCAAAAGCAGAGACATTACTTTGCCATCAAAGGTCCATCTAGTCAAGGCTATGGTTTTTCCAGTGATCGTGCATGGATGTGAAAGTTGGACTGTGAAGGAAGCTGAGCACCAAAGAATTGATGCTTTTGAACTGTGGTGTTGGAGAAGACTCTTGAGAGTCCCTTGGACTGCAAGGAGATCCAACCAGTCCATTCTAAAGGAGATCAGCCCTGGGTGTTCTTTGGAAGGAATGATGCTAAAGCTGAAACTCCAGTACTTTGGCCACCTCATGCAAAGAGTTGACTCATTGGAAAAGACTCTGATGCTGGGAGGGATTAGAGGCAGGAGGGAAAGGGGATGACAGAGGATGAGATGGCTGGATGGCATCACCAACTCGATGGACGTGAGTTTGAGTGAACTCTGGGAGTTGGTGATGGACAGGGAGGCCTGGCGTGTTGCGATTCATGGGGTCGCAGAGTCGGACACGACTGAGCTAACTGAACTGAACTGAACTAAACTGAAATGTTAATTTAGCAAAATGTATCTATCTCTTTGGATCATAGTCAAGAAATGTTTCCTGATTCTGAGGACATGAAGACATTTTTCTACACTATCTTCTAAAAATTTGAAAGTTCTTTTGCATCTTGCATTTAAGTCTGTACCAACATTCATCAGTGACAATGGCTGAGGAGGTAACTCAGAAGTCTGTCCCTCCTCAAAGGCAGTGAACAAACTTGCAAAAAACTATCAGAGTCAACTTTTTTGGAACTCTGGAAACTACCTGAAGGCTTACAGCACCCAGGAAATGTTTCATCGAGCAAAAAACAGCTGAATCTCAGTAAGAAAGCTCTACGGTATTTTAAAAATACACAATGTTTTAGAGTAATTTTAGGTTCACAGCAAAACTGGGCAGAAATTTTATTTGCCCATGATTCCACATATGCTCAGCCTCTCTACTATCAAAATGAACTCCCATTGACAACGTCAGGGTCACACAAAATCCATAATTGATTTTAGGGTTCACTGTTGGTTTTGTACAGCCCAAGCGTTTTGACAAATGCATGCTGACATGTATCCACCATTATAATAGCCTCAGAGCAGTTCTATCGCCCTAAAAATCCTCTCTGCTCTGCCTGTTCATCTCTCTCTTTCACTACTGATTCTTTTACTGTGTCCATAGTTTTGCCTTTTCAGATGCTTCTTTCACTTTCTTGTTGTTCAGTTGCTCCGTCATGTCTGCTTCTTGGCAACCCCGTGGACTCCAGTACACCAGGCTTCCCTGTCCTTCACTGTCTCCCAGGATTTGCTCAGACTCGTCCACTGAGTTGGTGATGCCATCCACACCCTTCTTTCAGTTAGTAATATGCATTTAAGTTTCCCACATGTCTTTTCATGGCTTGATAGCTCATTTCTTTTTAGTGATGAATACTATTCCATTGTTTGTACCTTAGCTTATTTATTCATTCACTTACTGAAGGACATCTGGGCTATTTCTGAAGGGCATCTTGGCAATTATGAATAACTGGCAAATATGACCATCCATGTGCAAGTTTTTGTGTGGACATAGGTTTTCAGTTCATTTGGGTAAACACTCTAGACTTCCCTGGTGGCTCAGAGGTTAAAGCGTCTGCCTCCAATGCGGGAGACCCGGGTTCGATCCCTGGGTCAGGAAGATCCCCTGGAGAAGGAAATGGCAACCCACTCCAGTACTCTTGCTTGGAAATCCCATGGACAGAGGAGCCTGGTGGGCTGCAGTCCATGGGGTCACAAAGAGTCGGACACGACTGAGTGACTTTACTTACTTACTTACTGGGTAAACACTGCGCAGTGTCACTGCTGGATCATTTGGTAATGCTATGTTTAGTTTGGTCAGAAACAGCCAGGTAAACTTCTAAAACGGCTATACCATTTTTCATTTCCACCTCAGTCAATAAGCGCTCCTGCTGCTCCACATCCTCGCCAGCGTTTGGTTTGTCAATGTTCTGGATTTTAGTCATTCCTGTAGGTGTTTTATGCTACCTCGTTGCTGTCATAATTTGCAATTCTCTGGTGACATACACCATCGAACATCTTTTCACGTGCTTGTTACACACTGTATATCTTTGCTAGTGAGCTGTCTGTTCAGGCCTTTTGCCCATTTTTAAACCAGGCTACTAATTTTCTTCTGAGTTTTGAAAAAAATCTTTACATATTTTGGATAACAATTCTTTATCGGATATGCCTTTTGCAAATACTTTTCTCCATCTGCCGCTCATCTGTGTCTTTCGCGGAGCACATGTTTATACTTTAAGTCTAGTCTAACAAGTCTCTCTTCTATGAATCACAGCCTTTTGTTGTATGCCTGTTGTATCCAAAAAGTCATCCTGTCAAAGGTCATCTAGCTTTTCTCCTGTGCTATCTTCTAGGAGTTTTATAGTTTTGAACTTTACATTTAGCTCTATGATGCTTTTTGAGTTAATTTTTTCGTGTAGGGTATAAAATTCTGATATAGTTCACCACTGGTAGATCTTTCCTATGACAAATGCTAAAGGGAGTGCTTAAGGCTGCCGTGAAAAGATAACAGACAGTAGTATGGTTCTGTATGAAGAAATAAAGAACACAGGCGGTAACTGCACAGATCAATGTAAAAGCCAGTATTAATGTATTTTGGGTTTGTAGTTCCTCTCTTTCCTATATGATTTAAAAGACAACCACATAAAGCCAAAATCATAAATCTAGGCACACAGTGTGTGAAGATGTCATTTGTGACAGTACAGCATAAAGGTGGGTGTAGAGCTATAGAGGGACAAAGTTTTTGCATACTATTGAAGCTGCTGCTGCTGCTGCTAAGTCGCTTCAGTCGTATCCGACCCTGTGCGACCCCACAGACGGCAGCCCACCAGGCTTCTCCGTCCATGGGATTTTCTAGGCAGGAGTACTGGAGTGGGGTGCCATTGCCTTCTCCACTATCGAAGCTAAGTTGATATTAATCTGCGCTGTGTGTGGTCTGCTAAGTCCCTTCAGTCCTGTCCAATTCTTTGTGACCCAGTGGACTGTAGCCTGCCATGCTCCTCTATCCATGGGATTCTCCAGGCAAGAATACAGGTGTGGGTTGCTATAGTGGGAATTTCTAATGATGTACCTTCACAGCCTTGAGAAACTTCTTAGAAATAGCACCTGGAAAAAGAGCATATATCAAGAAACTGTTGATGATTATTTTTCATGTTTTTCTTAGAATAATAGCCTTGTTACAGACCCCAAGGCCAGACTCAGAAGAGAGTATGACTGGAATCATGAAAGCCTGGACTTGCTGATTGTTCCTGAGACTATCCCAGAAGGGAATGGTCTGGGGTGAAAACAGGGAGATCCGGACTATGTCAATGTAGTGTCTTAGGAAAGACAGATCGAAGACAGTTCTGTAGTCTGCAATTAGGAGTAAAAGCTGGACTCAGAGTGGACTCTGCATCTCAGTCCAATAGAGGCTGTAGGTCCCCTGACCCATTGCACCAGTTTTCGTTTTCTGTTCTAATTCTCGTAGCTCGCTCCCGGACCTTCAAGACAACAGGTTGCCACGCCCTCTTCCAGGAGATCTTCCTGACCCAGGGATCCAACCTAAGTCTCTTAAGTTTCCTGCATTGCAGGGGGTTCTTTACCTCTAGTGCCACCTGGGAAGCTCTTAATCTGCACTAGATTATTATGAATTAAGATGCTTCAAATTAAGATGTTAGTTGTAATCCTCAGGGCAATCATTAAGAAAATAACTCAAAAATAGACAACAGAAAGAAATAACAAGGAAAGTAAAAAGTGAAAGTGTGAAAGTGAAAGTCGCTCAGTTGTGTCTGACTCTTTGCAACCCCATGGACTACACAGACCATGAACTTCTCCAGGCCAGAATACTAGAGTTGGGTAGCTGTTCCCTTCTCCAGGGGACCTTCCCAACTCAGGGATCGAACCCAGGTCTCCCACATTACAAGAGGATTCTTTACTGTCTGAACCACCAGGGAAACCCAAGTGTATTAGCAAATAAAATAAATATATATTTAACAGAAAAGAACAGTGCTGGATAAAATAAAAAACAAAAACAATATAAGACTTAAGAAAAAAGCAAAATAGCAGAAGTCCTTCCTTTTCAGTAATTATTTTAAATATAAATGGATTAAACTCTCCTATTAAGAGGCAGAAACCAGCAGAATAAATTTTTTAAAGACATGATCCAAGTATAAACTGTCTGCAAGAGACTCACTTTAGATCCAAAGACATAAATAGGTTCAAAGTGAAAGATGGAAATAGACTGTCCATGCAAACAATGATCAAAGGGTGCTAGAGTGGCTATATTATGTCAGAAAAAATAAATTGTCAGAAAAAATAAACTTTAAGACCAAATGGTTGCAAGAGACAAAAAATGGCAACATACAGTGATAAAAGCGCCATTTCATCAGATAGATATAACAATTATAAGAGCTTCCCCGGTGGCTCAGTGATAAAGAATCTGCCTGCCAATGCAGGAGACGTGGGTTTGATCTCTAGGTCAGGAAAATCCCCTGGAGAGGGAAATGGCAACCCACTCCAGTATTCTTTCCTGGGAAATCCCATGGACAGAGGAGCCTGGCGGGCTACAGTCCATGGAGTTATAAGAGGGTCAGACATGACTTAGGGACTAGTAACAACAGCATGACAGTTATAATGCTGGCAACAGAGACGTCGAAGCATATGAAGAAACTGACAAGATTAAAGGGGTAAATAGACAATTTGACAATAAAAGTTGGATACTTCAACACTGTTTTTAATAGTAGAACAACTCTATAGAAATCAGAAAGATAAAAAGAAATACTTGCATAACATTATAAAACAGCTAGCCCTAGCAGACATCTGTAGAACACTCCACTCAACAACAGCCATATACACATTCTTCTCAATGCGTATTGAGAACCCAGTGTGTGTTGAACATTCTCCAGGATAGAATACAAGTTAAGCTATGAAAGAAATTGCAGGACATTTAAGTATATAAAATATCTTCTCTGACCACAAATATCTTGTATTATGGTCTCTGATCATAATATACAAAATATCTTCTCTGACCACAGTGGAATAAAATTAGAAACCAATAATAGATAGAAATCTAGGAAACTCACAAAAATATGTAAAAACTAGCACATATTTAAATAAACTTAAAAAATATTTGGTTCTTCGTGTTTAGGTTCAGTTTCTCAAGTTCCAAAACAAACCTGGTGATACCTTGACTCAGGTTGGATCAAACCTATAGATAAGTTGGGTGATTTGACATTTTTAAATTATTGAAACTCCCAATTCAAGAATATGGTATATCATACCAAGAGTATGATAAGGTTTTATCATTTTTCCTATAGAGGTCTTATACATCTTTTTAAAAATGTATTTCCAAATTCTGGCATTTTTGTATTTAAATAATACATTAAAATGTTCTCATTTTCAAAATACTTGTTTTGCTATATAGGAATATAATTGATTTTTATATACTGACTTTTGTATTCATCACCTTTGTTAAACTATTTATTTTAATAATCTTAGATTATTTTAGATTCTCTATATACATAGGTGTATCATCTGTACAATTTTGTTTCTTCCTTTCCTATCTGTAATGAACTGAATTGTGTCCCCTTCCCAATTCATCTGTTGAAGCCCCAACCCTCAGTGTGATTAAATTGAAGAAAGGGCCTTTAAGGAGGATATCAAGGTAACTGATCATGAGGATGCAACCTTAATCCAGTAGGATTGATGTTCTTGCAAGAAGAGAAGAGGGACTTTCCTTGTGCTCCAGTGGCTAAGACTCTGGGTTCCCAATGCAGGGGGCCCAGGTTCAGTCCCTGGTCAGGCAACTAGATCCCTCACGCTGAAGCTGGAGTCCGCGTGCTGCAACTAAAGATCCCGGTGCGGTCAAATAATTAAATAAATATTTCTTTTAAAGAAAGAAGAAGAGAACAGGAACTCCTTCTCTCTATGCCCAAAGAAGAGCCCAGATGAGGACACAGCAAGAAGGTGACCATCGGCAAGGAAGGAGAGACTCTTCACCAGAAAGCAACTCTGCTGGCCCCTTGATCTTGAACGTCTAGCCCCTAAAACTGTAAAAAATAATTTTCTGTTGTTTAAGCCACCCAGGCTGTGGTATTCTGTTATGGCAGTCCCAGCAGACTAATATAACATCCTTATACCTTTTTCTTTCTTTCTTTTTTTTTCTTCCTTCCTCCCTCCCTCCTTCTCTCTCTCTCTCTCTCTCTCCTTTCTGAGTTAAGATGTAAATATAAAATGTAATAGTCTGTTCGTCTGTTTCCAACCATAAGGGAAAACTTTTATTGCTTCCCCACTAAGCATGATGTTTACTCTAATTTTAATAGATATCCTTTATCAGATTCAAGAAGTATCCCTCTCTTCCTAGTTTATATCATGAATGATGTTAAATTTTATCAGTTACTTCACAGTAACTTTTTTTCTTTGACATGTTAGCCTGGCAACTTACAATGACTGCTGTGACTTCTTATAGATTTTGTTTTAATTCTTTTTTCCCACGCAGATATCATAAGCATTCATTTCTTTTAAAATAGTAAGCATATATTTCATGTCCTGTGATCAAGGATTCCACTGCTTCAAGTCGTTTGCTCCTGTTGGCTGTTGTTTCTGCTGGTTCTTCCTCATACTGTCTTGTTTCCTTGTGTGCTTGGCTATGTTTACTTAATTGTCTGCTATACAAATGGACATTGCATTTAAAAAGTATTTGCTGAAATACTTTGAGGCCTATGGTCATAGTACTTTCCCCAGAGAGGATGTTTATTTGCTTTTGCTTTTTAATACTGAGGGCTGCCATACTGGAAATACCTTAAGTCTTGTGACAGTATGGAGATTTTCTTGATGACAGGTGTGACAAGAACCCTGGCTAAAAGCTTACACAAAACTTTATTTCTAATTCATTGTTGCACTGAGAACTTGTCCTTTTGGGTGCTAGCTTAAAGTTGCTGTTCATTCGCTCAGTCATATCCAGCCCTTTGCGACCCCATGGATTGCAGCATTCCAGGCTTCCTTGTCCTTCACTATTGCCCAGAGTTTGCTCAAATTCATGTCCATTGAGTTGGTGATGCTATCTAACCATCTCATCCTCTGCCACTTCCTCCTTTTGCCTTCAATTTTTCCCAGCATCAGGCTCTTTTCTAATGAGTCAGATGGCCAAAGTATTGGAGCTTCAGCTTCAGCTTTAGCCTTTCCAATGAATATTCAGTATTGATTTCCTTTAGGACTGTCTTGTTTGATCTCCTTACTGTCCAAGGGACCCTCAAGAGTCTCCTCCAGGATCACAATTTGAAAGCATCAGTTCTTTGGTGCTCAGCCTTTTTTATGGTCCAGGTCTCATATCCATATATGACTACTGGAAAAACCATAGCTTTGACTAGATGGACCTTTGTTGGCAAAATAGTATCTCTGCTTTTTATTACACTGTCTAGGTTTATCATAGCTTTTCTTCCAAGGAGCATTTTTTAATTTCATGGCTAGAGTCACCATCTGCAGTGATTTTGGAGCCCAAGAAAATAAAGTCTATCACTGTTTCCATTTTATCCCTATCTATTTGTCATGAAGTGATGGGACTGGATGTCATGATCTTAGTTTTTAGAATGTTGAGTTTTAAGCCAGCTTTTTCACTCTCCTCTTTCACCTTCATCAAGAGGCTCTTTTGTTCCTCTTCACTTTGTGCCATTAGGGGGTGTCATCTGCATATCTGAGGTTATTGATATTTCTCCCAGCAATCTTGATTCCATCTTGTGCTTCATCCAGCCCAGCATTTTGCATGATGTACTCTGCATAGAAGTTAAATAGGCAGTGACGATATACAGTCTTGACGTACTCCTTTCCCAATTTGGAACCAGAGTAGATGTTTTTCTGAAACTCCTTTGCTTTCTCCATGATCCAACGAATGTGGCGATTTGATCTCTGGTTCCTGTGCCTCTTTGAAACCCCGCTTGTACATCTGGAAGTTCTTGGTTCATGTACTGCTGAAGGGTTTTGAGCATAACCTTGCTAGCATATGAAATGAATGCAATCGCACAGTAGTTTGAACATACTTTGCTTCAAGTATGGGAGTTTCAACTCACCATTTTGGGTAGCCTAGCAGCCCAAGCCACAGCCCCAGTTTGCAGCTTTCTCTTCTAGTTTGCAGCGTCTATAGAGCTAAAGCACCCTCCTCACCTTCTTAACAGCTGTTCGATGTCTTTAATTTAGAATATGTAGTCCATGTACTTTAAAGGAAACCCTTTTATTGAGACAATTCATATGCCATATAAATCACTCATTTAAATGTACAATTCAATGGTTTTTAGTATGTTCACAGATTTATGCAGTCATCACCACAGTCTAAATTGAGAACGCTTTGTCACCTCCAAAAGATACCTCGTACCAATTAACTGTCACTTCTGTTTCCCTCCGCCTTCCTCCCCCAGCCCTAGGAAAACCCTCCTCCGCTTTCTGTTTTCATAGATGTGTCTATTCTGGGCATTTCATTAAAAAAATTGTCCAGTGTGTGGTCTCTTAAGACTGGCTTTTTTCACTTGATATATTTTCATGGGTCATCCATGTAGTCCATTTACTTTTAATGTAATTATTTTTATGGTTGGGTTTAAGTCTCCCATCTCGCTATTTTTTTTCCATTTGTCCCATATGTTCTTTGTTCTGTTTTTCGCCTTTTTTCTTGCCTTCTTTGAGACTGAGTATTTTTTAGGAGTTCACTTATCTGTTGGCTTATGAGTTATTCCTTTCTCTTTTCTAGTGTTTGTTCTAAAGTTTTACAATGTGCATCTTTAATTTCTACCTTTAAATAATGTTACCCTACATCACATATTGCACAAGAAACTTACAACACTATGTTCCTTTCCTTCCTCTCGTCCTTAGTGCTTTTTCGGTTATGCATTCTACTTCTGTGCTTATTATAAGCTCCACAGTACATTGTTATTATTTCTGCTTAAGCTTTTAATCTGTAACAAAATTTTTGAACGAGGAGAAAACATATTTTACTTTCACCATTTTCCATATTTATTTATTTGTAGAGATTTGAGTTTCTACTTTTACCATTTTCATATTTATTTATTTATATTTATTTCTTTGTAGAGATTTGAGTTTCTACCTGATACCATTTCCCTCAAGCCTTCAATAGGTCTGCATATGATGAGTTCCCTCAGCTTTATCCCTGGAAACAAATCTAGGTTGACAGTTCTTTCTTTTTTCTGGTAAGATGTTAAAAATTTAGTTCCATAGTCTCCTGACTTGTATTATTTCTACTAAGAAATCAGAGATTATTCATATATTTTCCTTCCTACATAAATATTTCTTTTTACCTTTGGCTCCCTGAAATTTTTTATCATTGATCTCATTGACAATGATCATCATTGATAATGATATATCATTATCATATCATTGATCTTCAGCAGTTTAAATATGATGTACCTTGCTATCATGCTCTTGTGTTTGGCAATGGTTCAGCTTCTTGGATGTGTGCAAGAATTTATATTATTCAAAAATTTGAAAAATTTTCAGCCTTTATTTTTTAAATATGCACCCCCTCAATGATATGGAATAATTTTATATATTATTCCCGTTGATACTGTCACAGGCTACTGAGACTCTATTCCTCTTTATGGTCTTTTTTCCTCTCTGGTTCTCCTATAGCCCCTTTAGAAGTCATCCAGATCCTAATGGAGAACCTAAAAGTCCTTCACTGGAACTCAAATCTCTAAACACAACCTATCCTTTCTATAGATTTATCCATGTATTGGAAATATGGAAGAGAGTACCAGGACACAATCAACCTCAGGATTCAGCACAGAAGTTACCTCTTATGAAAAGAGGTACATCAGGGAAAGGTTAACTGTGTTGGCAATGTTTTGTTCCTTAAACTGGTAGCAAGAACATAGGTTTTGTTGTGTTATTGTTTATATTGTGTTTTAATTATTACATAATTTTTGAAGAGACACAAAGACATGTTAGAATCTCTGAAACTTTAATGAAAGGATTGAAAAGAGACACTTGGGGCGCAGAAAGCCATGAGGGCCTAGATTTTGGCTCCCTGATACTGTTTTTCTGTTCCTTAAAGGATGCCTCACTGGTTTCGTCCTCTTCTCTCTGTTCCTTAAAGAAGGGGTCCCTATGATAGAGCAGGGGTAGAGCAGCGGATACCCATGGATCATTCATGGAGTCAGGTACCTCTACGCTGGCACTACCTGCTTTCCAGCACATTTTAACACTGGCTTTATTACCAGCATGTTATCAGTAGGCAGGGAAATAAGGCAGACAAGTAAGTGTCTCTTTATGGCAGCAAGATGACTCTTCCCCCAGCCCTCATCTCCCCGGTGACTTAGCAGCGCTTACTACTCTCAGCCGTGGTCACTGCACCCTTTCTCATCCTTCTATGCATTCCCAGCAGAAATCTTCCCTCCGTCCTGTCTCTCAGTCTGATGAGCTGGAGAGCCAGCTCCCTCCTTGCCCAATATCCCCTCATTAGCCTAGCCCCTCACCAAGACACATAATAGTTAAGAGCTAACATTGGTTATATTTTTGCCATATTAACTCATATAATCTTCAAGACATCCCTACATGGTAGACATGACTATTATAGTTCTCATTTGATCTTCAAAATATCTCAGGTAAAGGAAACATCACTGCTACCACCTGTAACCAGTTAAAGATGAGGTAACAATTTAAAGATGAGGCATCAAAGGTTCAGTTACTTGACCAAGGTCACACAAGCAGGAAACGGCTCAGCTAGCTCTGGAACTCAGTTTTCTCTCTAGTTTTTGTGTGTCTTGTGAATGATCAGGGCTGTCTGGTTAACCCATAAGTCAGTGAGTCAGTCAGTTCAGTCACTCACTCGTGTCCGACTCTTTGCAACCCCATGAATCGCAGCAAGCCAGGCCTCCCTGTCCATCACCAACTCCCGGAGTTCACTCAGACTCACGTCCATCGAGTCTGTGATGCCATCCAGCCATCTCATCCTCGGTCGTTCCCTTCTCCTCCTGCCCCAATCCCTCCCAGCATCAGGGTTTTTTCCAATGACTCAGCTCTTTGCATGAGGTGGCCAAAGTACTGGAGCTTCAGCTTTAGCATCACTCCTTCCAAAGAAATCCCAGGGTTGACCATAGAAGAATGAAAACCAATGAGTCACTGTTGATTCAAGCCCTGGGTTTGGGGTCGCTTGTAGCCCACCAATATGAAATTGAAACCAATGTTGAAAATTAGATGGTAGATGAATGTTTTCTCTGTGAAAATATATTTTCAGTGTGTTGCAAAGTGAAAAAAGCAGGCTATAAAGCAATATATGTAACATGATTTATTGCTGTGAAAAAAACTGCAACAAAAGAGCACGTACTGAACCTATTCGATTTCCAGCTTGGATAGTGTGTTTGATGTTGAAGGGTGCTCACATTCCAAACAGGATGCTGGTTAGTTCAGATCCTCTTGCCTGGATGCTGAAGACTGGAGCTCAAAGGGAGGCTCATAGGGTGGGGAGCAACCCTCACTCTAAGGAGAGAAGGACATCACTGTAGGGTGGTGCTTCCCAGGGCACCTACAGTCTCCAGAACCAGCCTTGGTACTCTAACCAGAACAACCACCCCTCCCCTCCTTTCAACAGGCGGATGAAGATGGTCAAAGAGCAGTCAGTCCCAGGGGAGACCAGCTACATAATTTTCCAGGGTTTGTGACAAGTAGCTCCTTGTTCAAACATCATGAAGAAATTCAAGACAACAGGGCATTTGACCAAGTGTGAGGCCCTCCTAGGCACAGCAAATGTCCCCAGGCTACAGAGGAATGCTTGGCTTTCCCTCCACTTTCTGGATGTGGAAGGAGGGTTGCTAGAGCTTATCCCCAGAGAGGGGGTGCCTGTGGGAGAGAGGTGGACACCCCATTCCTTAGTTGAGTGCCTGCTGATCATGGTCAACCGATCATGCCTTGGGGTGAGGTGGGGGTGGAAAGGAGAAGGAACAGAGACAGAGCCAGGCAGTGAAGGTGGCCTGTGTGCCCCCATTTGGCCAGGCAAGGACGCAGGGATTTCCTGTGGGTCAGTCCCTCCTAAGGAGGAAGAATTCCAATGGGGGGCATCCAGGGGCAAGAACGGACAGGATACATTCAAAACAGCCTAGCCAGATGACCCTTCTCCCCAGAGAAGCCAACTGCTCACCCTACTTGGGAGACTTCACCCCCAGGAGACACTCGTCATCAGGCAGTGTTGGCCCAGAGAACAAAACCTGTGGCGCGAAGAGCTGACTCATTGGAAAAGACCCTGATGCTGCGAAAGATTGAAGGCAGGAGGAGAAGGGGACGACAGAGGATGAGATAGTTAGATGGCATCACCGACTCAATGGACTTGAGTTTGGGTAAACTCTGGGAGTTGGTGGTGGACAGGGAGGCCTGGCGTGCTGCGGTTCTTGGGGTCGCAAAGAGTCGGACATGACTGAATGACTGAACTGAACTGAACTGAACCCCCTTCCAGCTCTTCCACCCTCCATTTATACCCCAACCTCAAACTCAGGGGAGGTCAAAGCTTTCTGATGGGGGCAGGGGGAGGAGGAGAAGCCTCCTCCCCACTCCTAGCCTTGCTCAGCACTAGGGGAGAATCACCCTATATTTGCATTTGATGTTTAACTTTTAAATTGAATTAAACTAAACAGGATTTTTAATCATTTAAAAACACTAGGGAATTTGATCAGAAAACTTGAAGTCTGCCAGGAATATTGTTCGAGAGAAGACCTTTGACAAAGCATGGGTGAAGGCGATGATAAGAGACACAGCAGCATGTCGTGTTTGATCCTGTCACAGTCAGACTTCCCCAAACCAGGACCACACGAATAGGAATAGGTCTGAAGGGTGTACAGCTGGGTATCAGATAACAGTTGGGCTTGGGGATTTTGTACAAAGACAAGCAGTGATCTTTAAACAAGGGAGGCATTCTGTCCTCCACCCAGGCTGCCTTCCGAGTCTCCAGCCCATCCACCCATCCAGTCCCCATTTATAAGCAGCCTTGCCTCACGGCAGGGGGAGGAGGTGGGATGTTGGGGGGCAGCCTTCAGCCAGCTCTGGGGGAGGGGGGATGAACTCCATCCTCAGCCTCCCCGTCCCACAGCGTATAAGCCCCTCAGGACACAGAGACCCAGCCTCATTCATCTCTGTCTCTCACAGCACCGGGACAAGCCTCATAAAAGTCTGGAACATTGGAACACCACGTCAGAGCCAGGAAAGCGCCCATCACTGTGGACATGGGCACACAGAGTGAGCAACCTGGCCCTGGAACGGTTCATCACCCAGGGCCGTTCAGGATGACTGGTCACCCTAGGGCAGGAGCAGGGTTGGATGGAGTGGGGGGGCGGCTTGGTGGAAATGTGGTGAGGGCAGAGAGCAGGGGCAGAGATGGCAGCCGAGGACAGGGCTGGCGAGAGCTGCCTTTCCTGTGTTTCTGCAGCTTTTCCACCTTGTGGGAGAACAAAGCCTCTCTCTGCTGGGAGGGGTGTGTGTGTGTGTGTGTGTGTGTGTGTGTTGTGTGGGAGAGCTTTCTCTCTCTCTCTCTCCCTCCAAAAGACCTGCGCCCCTCCTTTGAAGCTCCAGTGGCCATGACTCAGCAGGAAAGCCAGACCTGCTCCAGCGCAGCTGCTGGGCCCCCCATCACCCTCCCTACACACACCGCCGGCTCCCTGCCAGGCTTCCCTTCCCTCGGGCACCCACACGGAGGACCAGAGGCAAGGATATCTCTGACCTCATCACAAAGACAGCAGGCATTGGAAATGTGGTGAGGGCAGAGAGCAGGGGCAGAGATGGCAGCCGAGGACAGGGCTGGCGAGAGCTGCCTTTCCTGTGTTTCTGCAGCTTTTCCACCTTGTGGGAGAACAAAGCCTCTCTCTGCTGGGAGGGGTGTGTGTGTGTGTGTGTGTGTGTGTGTGTTGTGTGGGAGAGCTTTCTCTCTCTCTCTCTCCCTCCAAAAGACCTGCGCCCCTCCTTTGAAGCTCCAGTGGCCATGACTCAGCAGGAAAGCCAGACCTGCTCCAGCGCAGCTGCTGGGCCCCCCATCACCCTCCCTACACACACCGCCGGCTCCCTGCCAGGCTTCCCTTCCCTCGGGCACCCACACGGAGGACCAGAGGCAAGGATATCTCTGACCTCATCACAAAGACAGCAGGCAAGAACCCAGAGCGGGAAGCGGGGCAGACTGAAGGCAAGCCTCCCTTGCTGTGAAAGGAGGGGTGATGTTCCCGGGCTCAGAGACCCTGGAGACAGGGCAGAGCCAGGGTCCCTGGTGATCAGGGAGCCGTGGAGGGTGGAAGCAGCCAGAGCCGCCCGCAGCTGTCCATCTCAAAGTGACCACCAGACCGCAGATCAGGCATGTGGCTTCCTGCCAACATCATCAGCGAGGTCCTGGTTTCTCTCCCCGCTCTTGTCCCTGGAAAGCTGGTGAGGACAGCCGGCGCTGTGAACATTCTCTTGCCCCTCAAAGTCGCCTCCATGATCAGGGAGCTGCTAAAATTTCCGCCATCAGACCCCTACCTAGCATGGGTAGCTCGTGAAGGTGTCACAGGCTTTAGAGAGCTGGTTCCCCTTGCAGGGCTGCCACCTACCAGCTGGGTGGTCGGGACCAACCCCCTGGCAGCCCTCGGGCTCTGTGCCTGGATCTGGCAAGTGGGAATGAGGAGCCTACAGGGCGGGGCTGGGGTGAGGGTGCAGGAGAGACAATGTTAACATCCGAGCCCTCATTCACACCCTAGGGTGCCTGAAGCCCCTTCCCGCAGGAACTGGGAATGAGCAGGCAAAGAGGTATTTTAAAAGGAGGCAGAGGGGCTTCCCTGGTAGCTCCGTGGTAAAGAATCTGCCTGCCAGTGCCTGAGACATGGGTTCGATCCCTGGTCAGGGAGGATCCCACATGGCTCAGAGCAGTAACCCCGTGCAGCGCAGCTATTGAGCCTGTGCGCTCGAGCCTGGAAACCACCACGGCTGGGTCCACACGCAGCAGTTCCTGAAGCCGGCCCGCCTGAGAGCCCGTGCTCTGCATCAAGAGAAGCCGCCACAATGAGAAGCCGGTGCGCTGCAGCTAGAGAAAAGCCCGCACAGCAATAAAGACCCAGAACAGCTCAAGATAAAAATAAATTAATTAAAATTATTTATTTAAAAAAAGGCAGAGGAGAGAAAAGGATGAGACTGAGTGGTCTTGGCCGCAAGAGGCGTCTCCTAGGCAGGAAAGAGACGGCGGTGGGGGTCAAGAAGAAACACTTGGCAGACTCCTACAAGCCTCTTTGCCCAGCTTCCCAGGCCAACCACCGTCACCCCTGCTGTGTGGCAGCTGATGTCACAGGGCCTCCCCGCTCATGGCTGCCCTCATGTCACTTCAGCCAGACTCGACTCTAGAAAGGGAAGGGAGGGCAGTATTGGGCGCATTGTGGGTGGGAGAGGAGATACCATAGCTGGACCAGCAGGACAGGACGGTGGGCAGCTGAGAGCGGAGGCTAGTGGGGGGTGCACAGTACTGACTGTCGCCAGTGGTGATCATTACAACAGAACACAAGTGTCATTTACGTGCAGGGAGGAAAGAGCAGGACGTTCAGGGCTGGCAAAGCCCTTCATGACATTAGGACCCAGGTTCCTCGTATATCATGTCCTCACCATTCTCGGTATGCATCTCATGGTCCAAAATGGTTGTTCAAGTTCCAGTCATCAAGCCAACATTCCTCCAGCAGGAAGTATGAAAGAAGGCTGAGCAAGGACATACCCTTTCTACCGAAGGACACTCCTTGGAAGTTATTCATGATTATTCCATTTATCTCCCATTGGTTAGAACTTAGTCACAGGACATATGTAGGTGCTGTCTTTGGGTAATTCTTGTTCTGTGGTCTTATGGTTATTGGTACTTTCCCTGGTTAATTTAGACTGAGGAGCTTTCTAGGTAGAGATACCCACCCTGCAGGCAAGGGAATGGTACCTCACAGGCAGAATATGGTAGAGAATTCTCATGGCTCCTAAATAAACATTCTCCTTTTCTTCCCCAGGAATTGGATGCCCCTACAATAAGGACTTCCCTGGTGGCTCAGATGGTAAAGTGTCTGTCTACAATGTGAGAGACCTGGGTCCAATCCCTGGGTTGGGAAGATCCCCTGGAGAAGGAAATGGCAATCCACTCCAGTATATTGCCTGGAAATCCCATGGACAGAGGAGCCTGGAAGGCTACAGTCCATGGGGTCACAAAGAGTTGGACACGACTGAGCAACTTCACATCACAATAAAGACTAATTTCTTTGCACCTACATATGGTTCTAACGGATGGGAGATAAGTGAATAATCATGAATAACTTCCAAGGAGTGTCCTTCGGTAGACAGGGTATGTCCTTGCTCAGCCTTCTTTCATACTTCCTGCTGGTGGAATGTTGGTTTGATGGCTGGAACTTGAACAACCATTTTGGACCACGAGATACATACTGAGAATAGTGAGGAAATGATATACAAGGAACTTGCATCCTGATGTCATGAAGGGCTTTGACAGCCCTGGACTTCCACCTCTACCGTGAGGATGACAGCTACACCTGAGGGATGACAGAACAGGGTACTGGAAAGGGCTTGGTCTTTCCTGACACTGTAGAGTGACTATATTAACCGTGGAAGGCCTGCCTCTAGGCTTAATATACCCGAGCAGGCAATACATGTCTATCTCAATTAAGCCAATTCTACTTCGAGGTTCTTGTCCCTTCTCAGCCAGATTCTAAGGGAAACCCATAGTGAATTTGTTCTCCATTTTTCGCTACTATGAGATGGACAGGGAAGACCCCAGCTAAGCCTCTCTTGGTCTGGACCTTGGAGGACATTTAGTGATGTGGGCCTAAGATACCGTCCAGTCAGTAAGTGGCCTAGGAGTCACAAAGGAAGGGACTGGGCGAGGCCTTCTCCTCCTCAGAGTCCCAGCAGACAGGCGCCTTGATTTTAGCCCAGTGAGATGCAAAACAGACTTCTGACCTCCAGAACTGGACGGTGAGTGGACACTTATACACATCACAACAGGAAGCGATCCCTTCATGGAACCACCCAGCTATCATAGGAAGAGAACATGGAGAGGGACACAGATCAGAATCCACCTGACAGCCAGCAGAAGAGAGATGGAGCCGCAGCTTCCAGAAAGATTAATTTCCATTCCCGATATTAACGATTTTTGAGTTGAACTCTCCTTGCCACATTTAAACAAGACTGTTCTTCATTTAATGAATTTCGATAGAGGAACAACAGTAAACCTAGAAGAAAGAGTATAATTGAAAAATGTTCTGGCTTTAATTATTTCCTATAAAAAGATAATCCCTTCTTTTTCAAACACCTTGATGGGGAGGGAGGTGGGAGGGAGGGTCAGGATGGGGAACACATGTACACCCATGGCTGATTCATGTGAATGTATGGCAAAACCCACCACAATACTGTAAAGTAATTAGCCTCCAATTAAAACAAACAAACAAACAAAAATTAAAAAAAAAAAAAAAAGAAACAAGGAAGGATTCTCCCTTAGAGATCTGGAGGGAGCATGGCCATGCAGACACCTTGATTTTGAACTTCTGGCATCCCAAACTGTAAAAGCGCAAATTTCTGTTGTTTTAAGATACCAGGTTTGTGCAGCATTCACAGAAAAATAAAACAGTGATGTTCTGAAGTTAAAAAAAAAAAAACAAAAAACACCTTATATAACAACACACAAAAGTGTTTTAAAAAATGGGACAAGATCTCAAGACTCAGAAACAAATGGTGACTATGCTAACTTTATTGCCCCCTGGGGACTGTGAGAAACTGAGGGAGAGATCACCGTAGCCCCTAGCACGCAGAAGATGCTCAGTGACTTCTGTTTGGAGCAGAGACTGAAGTGCCCCTGGGGAGCATGAAAACAGTGGTGGAGACCAGGAGAGAAATGTGTTGGGGGAAGATGACTCTGGGGGGCGGGGCAATGATAAAATAGGAGTCAATGTGGTCTGCGGCAGGCCCCTGCTCAAGCAGTGTAATCCTCCTGCGGTCAGCTGGGAAAACCCTGTGTATTATTAAGACAGGATATTCCTAGGAAGGGTGTTTTACGGCTACCAATGGAGCAGTCATGTTCAGGGTAGCATCTGTTCCTCACAATCTCAAGGGCACGGATGATGACTGCACTCTTTCCAGAAGAGAAAGGTAGGTCCCAGGACTGCAGAGTCACTTGCCCAAGACCACTCACTAGGAATGCAGCAGCTGGAACTTGAACCCAGGGCTTCTGATCACAAACACCCCCTTCTTTGGAACAAAAGATGCAACTGGGGATTTCTGGCTCTAAGTGGCTCTCTCCCCTGAAATCCCCAGTCCAACACTAAGGCCCTGGCTGTGGTTTATAAAGCCCTGAAGTGAAGAGGAGGTGTGACAAGGCAGGGGATGTCAGGCAACCTCTCAGCAGATTGGAGGGCTGGTAGACAGGTGCACCCAACAGTGGAGAACCCAAACAGTGCATTTGTGAGTGCGTGCACACACACACACACACACACACACACACACACTCAATGCCCCAAACTCAAAAGTTCTACTGCCATCTACTGGAAATTGTCAAAATGATCACATAAATCCATGATGACTCAAGTGTGAAAATGATGCCCCTTGGAATTGTAAAGTGCAGAACCTGAACAACCGTACTGGGTGGCCCCAGATACATCTTCTCTTGCCTGGCAGAATGAAAAAAGACAGCGCCCTGGAAATCATGGTAACTAAAGTCCTGCCCTCATCTTTTAGTCCCTGGCCCAAACAGAGGTTCTGTTGTAGTCAGTCTCCATAGTTTTGCTACTCAGGCTCATATAGACTCTTTCCATCCTTCCTTCTACTTTGTGCACATGTCCTGAGCATCTGCTCTGGGCCAAGTCCCGTGCTAGGCTTTGTGGGAACAATACGGGCAGAACCTAGTCCCTGCCTTTCATGAGCTCGCAATCCAGTGGAGAACAGGACATGAAAACGTTACATGATATAGTGCAGAGAGACACATGTCAGCTGGACTTGCGGGGCCTAGGGGAGGTTTTCTGGAGAGAGGGACAGCTATGTCAAGCCTGAACTAATTTAATAAAGCAGGCAGAGGGCCAGGCAGTGTTCCAGGTGGGGGCCACAGTACATGCAAAGGCCTGAAGGCTAGAATAAGCTTGCAGTCTACAAGGCTTTGGAGTGAGATCCTGGAGGGCCCCAGGTGGGTCTTTGGAGCTCCAGGGGTCCCAGGCCATGCCCAAGGGGCTCCCTGAACAGGTGGGCCCTGGAGGCAGTGATTCAGGAGGCAGCTTCTGGCTGAGGCAACAATGGGGCTGGGGCATCAGCTCACTCAGTCCTTAGAACCACTAGTAAAGAAATACTAGCACGCCCACATTCTGTGGCTTAAGCTAAGTAACTCAGAGAGGTTAAGTGACTTGCTCAGCATCACAGAGCTGGAGAGTGACTGAGACAGATCGGATTGAGGTCTGTGGCTCCAAGCTCTCCCGTGGCACCCATGGGTCTTGTATGTGTGTCTGCTGAAGGATGCCAGGGAGGAGGGGAGACTGGCTTCCATCCTCATCTCCTTTAGGCTTTGGGGTGTCACTTCCAAGGCCCAGACTTAGAAAAGGAAAGGAAGGGGGCAGGTCCTCACAGGAGAAGACAGCTCCCGATGGCTCCCACCTACTCAGCCCAGGCAGTTGAAAGATCGGGGCTCAGCAGCACCCCTCAAGGCAGTCCACCCTCATGGGTTTCCCTCAGCTCTCTCAGGGACAACGCGTGTTTCCTCTGCGAGGACCTCAGAACAAGAGCCTTCCTGCTTCTGCGGTGCTTCTGAAGATGCTTTTTGTTTCTCTCTCAAGGCTTCAGGCTCTTACAAGAGTAATAGAATATGTAGTAGGGTGTGTTTTCCTGTCTGGATCGGAGAAAGCGTGGACTTCTATCCTGGGCTATTTGGGTCCTTCACCATGTGCTAGCTATGAGTCCTTGAACATTTTCCCAAGCCTCTGGCTCCTCTCCAGTAAGATGTGGATAACAGCTCTCGAGCCTTGCAGTCTGAGACCTGCAGGAGATGGTGCCTAAGTCCCAGACGTGTGGTCACCACTTACCCTTCTCCCCAAGTAGTCAACTGTCAAGTTGCTATGAGGGGATTCCATGACCTTCTCCTGGCACTGTGAGTTACCACACGCATGCACACACACACACACACACACACACACACACAGAGGGGTGACTTGCTCAGGGATAACAGAGGCTGTGGCACAGTTTCCTTAGAAACAACTGAGAGCGATGGGCACACAAGCTCAGAAGGTGCCCAGCAGAGAGCCCAACCCAGAGCAGAGCTGGGTTCGGTCAGCACTGTCTTTCACCTTTATTCCACCTTCAAGCCCTGGCTGGAAATGCATTCAGGCAGGAGGGCTCAGGGAGCCCATTAGCCTCCAGGGGCTGAACAGTTGGCATAATGGGGTTTGAAGTTTACAGTTTCATTTACTTGCAGGAAAAGGCTTTCAGTCTGCTACTTGGCCAGCTTCTGGAGGCTTCCATTATGGATGGGAGTAGGGCCACCCAATCCTTGAGCTTCAGTTTCCTCATATACAAAATGAGGCTACTAATATTTACTAAGACGATCATTGTGAGGGTTACAATGCAAGGAGTACCTAAAAAGTCTAACACAATACCAGAAACAAGGTAAACCCAGAATAAAGTCTGGCTATGATGGCCATCGTGGAATCCAGGAGGGTTTGGAGGTGTCCAAAGGATTCTACTCTCAACCATCCAACTGCCAACTACTGTAGGAGGTTGAGGAGGCAAACGCCATAGCTGTTTTGGAGCCAGGAGCCAATTTCTCCTTGCTCCACTCCTGTGATGAGGGGGAAATGGGTACAAATTCTCTAGGGGGCAGTTTGGCAATAGGGGTCCTTTGGACCCAGCCATTCCACTTCTTGGAATTCAGCCAAGGATACAATCATAGAGTTGTTTGGCTAGGACATTCATCGCAATGTTACTAACAATAGTGAGAAATTGGAAGTAATATAAAGTTAGAGATGCACTCAACACACACTTCGGCTGAACGCCAAATGGCCAGGATCAATCCTGTTCATTCAGGTGAAGTCCAGGCCAGCGTCTAACATGACCTTCACGAAACGAGCGTCTTTGTTAAGAAGTACATCTAAAATATTATCAGAGATTACTTGTGATGATAATTAATTTCATGAATGAATGTCAACACTTAACTGTTTAACATTTTAATGCAAGAACAATTCTTCTCCAGTTCTGGGAGTTAACGAGCTTGCTCCTGTATTGTATATACGCACATTTAATAAATCAATGCTTCTTTCAACTGAGGGTGGTGGAGGAGTGGGACCCTCACTTGTTCTAGTAATTTATTCTTTTCTTCATATTCTTTATATTTCTTCCCACATAGGGTCAAATATGATTTGCCATGGGTAATGTTACACATCACTTTAGAGGTCTGCCTCCTCGTGAAATTGGGAAGTTGGTAGACATTCTGTTTTTAGTTTGTCTTTACAAGGTGTAAATAATTACAAATAAGCCTTTTGATTAAAGTTTCATGCCCTACACAGAATAAGATTCCTAAAAGTTGACTACATTTTAAAAGATTATTTTGTTTAGTGTTACAAATGTTAGTATCTCAATTCTACAAAAATTAAAATTCAATATAATCTAATTATGGTTTTTCCAGTGGTCATGTATGGATGTGAGAGTTGGACTGTGAAGAAGGCTGAGCACCAAAGAATTGATGCTTTTGAACTGTGCTGTTGGAGAAGACTCTTGAGAGTCCCTTGGACTGCAAGGAGATCCAACCAGTCCATTCTGAAGGAGATCAGCCCTGGCATTCCTTTGGAGGGAATGATGCTGAAGCTGAAACTCCAGTACTTTGGCCACCTTGTGCGAAGAGTTGACTCATTGGAAAAGACTCTAATGCTGGGAGGGATTGGGGGCAAGAGGAGAAGGGGACGACAGAGGATGAGATGGCTGGATGGCATCACTGAATCAATGGACGTGAGTCTGAGTGAACTCCGGGAGTTGGTGATGGACAGGGAGGCCTGGCATGCCGCGATTCATGGGGTCACAAAGAGTCGGACACGACTGAGTGACTGAACTGAACTGAACTGAATTTCTATTGTACTGCCTCATACTATTATTTTAATGTTTTATTATTGTTGCCTCAAAAAGTATCTTCTAAAGGAATTTGGCTGACAATATTTTTATTAGGTATCAATGTTTCCTTCTATATTTAAATACTTGAAATGCTTAATAATGAATTCTGTACAAAAAAGAGACAGTGCTTATAATTATCATGTTGCTGTCAGTTGCTCAGTCGTGTCCAGCTCTTTGAAACCCCATGGACTGCAGCAAGCCAGGCTTCCCTCTCCTCACCATCTCCCAGAACTTGCTCATGATAATCATCATGAGTGATACGGACTTTACCTTTGCAATAATAAATATATATATTTATTCTTTGACTGACAGATAGAATTTCAAAGAGCACAAGAGAAGAACTCATTACAAGTTACATCTAGAAGGTTATCCACACTTGAAGGTGACTATTAGCAGTAAAGCCAAATGACATGCCATGTGTGTATAATGCAGATTATTTTGCTTCATAGACGCGAAGATTTCGTAACATGGTCACACTCATGGGTCATGTGCCAGTCCAGGGAACCCAGGAATGATGCTAATGTCTGAACCGAGCTTTTCAGCCTTTCAGTGACCATGGCTGAAGATGAAGAGTCTATTTTGCTGAGATATCAAGGTCAAAGCCAAATTGTGGGCATCCCTGCAAACCATGTCCCTTCTGTAAGCTGTCCATTGAAAATGATGTGGGAAACTTATGTATCAGCATCGAAGAAGTGTTTTATTATTGCTGAATTTTAAATACTGATTATAAAAGAGGATGAAGTTGTGAGCCCAAATTTGTAATTAAGGGGGCAAAGTCCAAATAAATAAAAGATCGAAAGACACAAAACATTAATGATGATTATCTTTGGGTTTAGGATGAAAGGATTTCTGCTTTATTTGTAACACATTTATTTGTATTTTCTTGTAAAACATGCCACTCATGATTTCTAAAAATTAAAAATATTTAAAATGTATCTCTTCTGTCTCGCCTTTCTGTCTCACCGGGGGCCAGATTTCAAGCTTGCTGAGCTGGCCAGATGGTCCGGGATACTGACCACAGCTGCCTGTATTGCTCACTGTCCATGATCATTTGAGGTCAAAGCTTTGGCAAGCTGTAGCTGCCTTTCCTGGACCTGTTTCTGGGAGGAGAAATGCCAAGAGGAAGTCAAGGGTTGGTGAGGGAATAGGGAAGGGCAGTGGGTAGTAGCTCATCTGCCCAGTGAGGAGCTGGAATCTCAGAGAGGCTAGAAGTGCCAGGAAAATCTTGCATCTATCCCGAGACCTGGGGGATAAATACCTTGAATATGTCTAAATGTTTCTAGTAGAACAAAAAACATCAAAGTTGTCCCCCAAATTAATTTTCCTTTTCTTTTTCATGGGGCTTCCCTGGTGGCTCAGGCCCATCAATATGATTCACAAATTTTAGCTCATTACCTAGTTACTTGCTGCTATGTGTGGCCACGTGAAGCTGCCCTGGTGGTGCTAGCGGTAAAGGACATGTCTGTGTACGCAGGGCGCGTAAGAGATGCAGGTTTGATCCCTGGGTCGGGAAGATCCCCTGAAGGAGGGCACGGCAACCCACTCCAATACTCTTTCCTGGAGAATCACACGGACAGATGAGGTTGGTAGGCAACAGTCCATAGGGTCACAAAGAGTCAGACATGACTGCAGTGACTTAGCAAGTACTCATGCACGCACGCATGTGGCCACGTGACTAAGTGTTTGGCGATAAGAGGTAGTAAATGAATGTGTCTCATGCAACTTCCAGGAAACACTCTTAAAGAGAGGTGTATATCCTTTCTCCTTTTCTCCTTCTTGCTGGTTGGAATATGAATATGATGGCTGTGGCAGGAGCAGCCATTCTGGACCATGAGGCAACATACTTGGGATGATGGAGCAACAAGGTAGAAAGAGTCTGAGCAGATATCACAGAGCCTCCACAGCAGCCCTGGATTGTCTCCGTTAAACTTCACTAAAGTGAGAATAAATTTCCATCTTAGCTTAAACCAGTATGTTCTTGGGATTTCTTTCACATGTCATAGAACCTACTCTTTTTTTTTTTAAAGATATTTAATACACACATAACTTGATGTCACATTCTTTTAGTTTTTATTTATTTTTGGCTGCACTGGGTCTTTGTTGCTGTGCCCAGGCTTTCTCTGGTTTCAGGGAGTGGGAGCTACTCTTCATTGCTACGCTTGGGCTTCTCATTGTCGTGGCTCCCCTTGTTGAGAGCACAGAGTCTAGGCACACAGGCTCCCGTATCTGTGGTGCACAGGCTAAGTTGCCCTTCCACATACGGAATCTTCCTGGACCAGGGATCAAACCCATGTCCCCTGCATTGGCAGGCAGATTCTCAACCACTGGACCACCAGGGAAGTCCAGAAACTAATCTTAATTAATTACAAGTGCACGAGTGTGCATGCTTAGTTGCTTGGTTGCATCTGAATCTTTGTGACCGATGAACTGTAGCCAGCCAGACTCCTCTGTCCACGGGGCTTCTATCTCTTATTTAGTATTTCTATGCCAGCCATTTTTCTAAGTGCTTACAGATGTTATCTTATTTAATCTATGTAACAGTCCTATGGGTGTGTGCATGTTCAGTCGCTTCAGTCATGTCTGACTCTTTTTGACCCTATGGACTGTAGCCTGTTGGGGTCCTTGTTGCCATTTCCTTCTCTAGGGAATCTTCCTGACCCAGGGATCGAACCCTTGTCTCTTGCATCTCCTTGACTGGCTGGTGGATTCTAGAGACACTAGCGCCACCTGGGAAGCCCAAGTCTCTTTGTGTTAATTCTAATCCCCACCCTACCCCATTCCCTGTCTCCAGCAAAAAGCTCATTCTCTCTACATCCTGTTTCGCTGAGAAAAGATTCTGGCTGCCTAATTCATGCTATGATGTAAGAGATCAACCTCAGCATGATAAGTTCCCTTTCCATAAGAAAAGCTGGCTCTTTAATCTTATGTCAGTGTGAGGGTTTAGGTGTAAGAAACACAGAAGGAAACACACTGGGTGAGGCCTAGCCACTGGGACCAAGTAATCTGAAGTTTATCTCTGCAGCCAGCAAGCTTTGCAATCCTGGCAAATCTCATAACCGCTCTGAGGCTCCACTTCCCTCTCTACAAAATTAAATATGTTCAGACTTTCATTGCATGGGTGCTGTAAGGATTAAATGAAATAACCAATGTGAAGGCTCTGGCCCCTTATCAGCTAGGTGCACAATAAGTGTCAGCAGATAGCAGTCTTTACTTATGGAATTCGGTTTATCTGTGTTCCCTCTAGCCTATTTTTAAAGGTCAGATTTTGAGATATAATTTACATACAGTAATGTCTACCCTCTTGAAGTGTACAGTTCTACAGTTTTGACAAACATACAGTTATGTAACTACCACCACAATCAAGGTATAGATTTTCACACTTGAATTGTTCTCTCAGGCACCTTTTTCCCCAAGACTGTTTCTTATTCATTCTAATATTTACTGAGTCCCCACTGTGTTCCAGGCTCCATGCTAGGTCTAAGCTACAGAAACAAAACTGACAGGTAAGTCCCTGCCCTTGGAAGTTTATAGTTTATCAGAAAGAAGGAGACAATAAACAAGCAAATACACATACACACAAATAGGATCACCACTGAAGCAACGAGTGCTGTGCAACAAGCAGGATTTTTTGTTAGTTAGTAGCCAGGGGAACTATTTCAGTTGAAAGGGCAGGTGCTATCTTTGTCATTTAAAATTCACAACAAATGCTGCAGGTTAGTTAAAAATCCCCATTTAATGGGCAGGGTATCTGAGGCTCAAAGTAGCTAAGTTCTGTGTGACCGGAACCTCCTCAAGGTCACACAGCAAGTGAATGGGAAAACAAGGCTTCAAGTCCAAGTCAGCAGACATCAAAATCTCACACCCAAACACGTGGTTTTTTTCATCACATCACACTGGGTCCCGGGCCATCGCTGCTAGAGCAGAGGAGAGATGGAGGCAGAGGGGGTTCAGGGTGTGAGGTCTGGGCTGCTTGCTGTTCTGCACCTGTAACCACACGTCCGAGACTCCTACGAACAGCCAAGGGCACTGCCGTGACCTCAACCTCCAGGTCTGCCCTCCTCCTCCTCTAATTGAGACGTCAACCTTCTGCCTCATTCCCTCCCTTCTTGGACACCTGGCATTGCAGGGCTCTCCATAGAGACAGCTGATCTCACCCTGCCCCTCCATCATGAAAACATAATCTGAGGTTGCATCAAGCAGGTGAGGGTCCACCCTCTCCCCACTCCCTTCCTCTTCTTCCCCCCTCATCTTCCTTCTCCTTCCCTCTGCTTTCTACCTCCTTTTTCTTTTCCCTCCCTACACCTCCCTCTTTCTCTCTCCCTCTGCCTCCTTCAGGCTTTGAGATGAAAGGGCCAATTAATCTTGCTGCCACCACCCCTGTCTGCTAAGCTGTGTACTGGTCCACAGGCTTAGGCGTTCCTACCAGGACTGCCTGCACAGTCCCTGGAAACCATGGCTAATTGATTGCATTTGTTTTCCCGCAGCCTGAACATTTCAAAGAAGACTCTGCCAAGCCCAGTGAAAGTCTCCACTCTGATGCATCCATCACCCAGGAGACCACTGAGGTTACCTATCACCCAGAGAGTGACATTCAGACCTGCTGCTCCTACCTTGACATGTGGCCTTGGGTGATCGAGCATCACTGGCTTAACCACATTCACACTCTCCAGCAGCACAAATGGGAGAGCATCTGCATCTAACATGGTGCAGCCTTTATTTATGTAATTTTACACAAATAACTTACTTAAAGAGCGATTATGCAGGTCTTCTATTCTAGGGAAGTATGCCATGTACCTTTGTCCTTTCTGTATGTTCTAGAAAAGTTAACCATCAATGAGATGTTTACATGTTAAGTTACATTTTAAATCGAACACAGGCCAGGCTTACAAATCAACATGCCGCAAATATCTGAACCTCAGTTTCCTCGTAAGAAAAATGGGTTTAATAATGTTTCCCCAGATAGCTTACAGGGCTGTAAGAGAGACTTGCAGAATGTAATTTTAATTTTGTGGATGCACTTTGTAACCTGCAAAGTACTTGATTGCATTAAAGTAATATCATTAAAATGAAGATGTAGTTGGCCAACCAAATTACCACCTCCAAATAGAAATTCTGTGATAACCCAATTTTCATGTATTTGGCTGGCTAAGACAAAGATGGCACTTGTATCTTTTTGGAATCCAGGCAGGCAGGGATGGTGTCTCACTGAACCTTCTGAGACTTGTGGAGCACTTTGTGGTTGCCCCTGGTCATGACTTCTCTTGGCAGTAAAGGGCTTCCTGTCTGAGGAGGCCTGCTGCTGCTGCTGCTAAAGTCGCTTCAGTCGTGTCTGACTCTGTGTGACCCCATAGACGGCAGCCCACCAGGCTCCCCAATCCCTGGGATTCTCCAGGCAAGAACACTGGAGTGGGTTGCCATTTCCTTCTCCAATGCACGAAAGTGAAAAGTGAAAGGGAAGTCGCTCAGTCCTGTCTGACTCTTCGCGACCCCACGGACTGCAGCCTACCAGGCTCCTCCATCCATGGGATTTTCCAAGCAAGAGTACTGGAGTGGGGTGCCATTGCCTTCTCTGGTCTGAGGTGGTTTATTAAGATCTTAATTTCAGGGCACCAGTTAGCCTTGAGACCCCACCCTGTCTTCATGATCAATCTGAAATAAGAGCACAAGAATGAATGGAACCCACTCCCCGCAGCCTCCTGAGGTATGGCCCTTGCATCTTGGAATATTCTCTGTCCCAACACTTGAGTTGTAGGGCCAGACAGACATTTGTATGGATCCTCATCCAAGGGAGAAGCCACTTACTGTGCAGTTTTTCTCTTTGTACACAACATTTTGAGGCAAATAGAATAATTGCCCCTGGGGAGGGAGTTCATTTTATTCAGATAACATCACTGGATAGCAAGATTTGTGGCACATATTTCTGAGAAAACGCTCAGCAGCAGTCAGATGCCTGTCTGTGTTCCTGCTCCCTTGGGATTGCCTGCAGGTAGAGTCATAGCTTAACTATGAGAATATATGATAAGGGAGATGCAGAGTGTGGTTTATAAATTATTTTCTGATGCTGTTTATGGAGGATGAGACTATAGTTGGGTGGTGGCGGGATGCAAGATCAATAGGAAATGTGTCCTCATCAGACACTCCAAAGACCTTGGAACATAGCTATTTCTTTCAAAGTCCAGAATCAATTCATCATCGATACACTTGTACTCAGCGTCCCTTCTGGACGAACCATCATGTTAGCAGATATGGAGGAGACCCCCAAATACTTCCCACATAGACCGGACCTCTCATTTTAGTTGGAAAGATAAGATGTTCTTGTGAATAAAGATAAGAGCCCAGAAGTGAGACAGGCAGGAAGAGAAAAAAGCTAACACTGTCCAATCTCCTGCCAGGACGAGGCACTTATTTTATTCCATTTGACCATCACCTTCACAAGGTAACATCTTCATCTCATTTTATGGAAGAGAATACTAAGAGCAGAGAAGTAAGATGACTTTGCTCCAGGTGCCACAGCAGCGGTCAGTGGCAATAAAGTGTCGGTTCTTAGTCTGCTTAATTTTGATGGAGCCAGAACTGAAGTTTTCAAATTGCCTTCTCTATTGATTTTGTCAGAGATAATCACCAATTTTAGAAAAACAGAATAACACTTGGCTCTCCATCCTCTTCCGCAGGTCACTGAGTGGGGGAGGGGAGTGCTGGGGAACTACCAGCTCTAGACTTGAAGCTTTAATGTCCTTTTTGGTTGATAAACCATATTTCTAAGCAAATAATTGCTCTAGTCCATTTGTGTTTTCAAGGCCAGATCTCCCTCTCTTTCCTGGCTGAATGCTCCCTTCCCCCACCAACATCTTCCCACGTTCCTTAGCTTCTCCTTTCTCCCTCTCCTTCCCTCTCCTTACACAGACACACACACACAATCAGACACACACCTTCCCACCACACACCCATATGCAAAATAAAATTAGAAATACCGCCTGACTCTCAAGGTATTTAGGGAATGGAGATCTTCAATCAATACAGCCAAGTCCTCCATTCCCTCCCTCCCAAGCCAGGGTGAGAGCCAGGCAGGGCTTCTGAAAAGGGTCCAAACAGCCGTGATCTTGACACAAAGAGGCTCTAAAGGGGAAAAAATGACCACTGTGCTTCCCTGTGCCTGACCTCTGGCCAGCAGGCCTCACAGGGCTACCAGGTTCTCAGAGGCCAACACCTGTTCTTTTGCTTATACATAAGACCCTTGCAGAACACAACAAGGTTTCCTGGTTGTCTTTTTCATTTTGATGCCTACTGTTAAAATACAGAGAAACAGTATCTGATGCTTCAAAAATATAGGCTGAGCTGACAAGCATCTTGTCCTCATTTTAAGGGCTTATTCTTGTTTTAATCAACCAGTTGAGGAAGCGATAAATAATTACTCGTTTATGATGTTTGCCTTCACCCAGAGGAGTGTAACAGGGCAGTGAGGTGATCTCTGACAGCTCAAGAAGCTGAGGTGGTGGTGGTGCCCATATTCCTGCAGGCGTTCTAAAGCCCTCTCTGCTCCCTCCAACCTCCATCTGACACACACTGGCCAACTGTCCCCACCCTCTTGGTGCCATTCAGTACCTACCCCAGACTAGTGGGGTCAGAAAAAAGAAAGGAATTAGGAAAAGCGAGATGGGGCCAAGACTGCAGGCAGAAGCTCCCAGTTCAAGCTGTTCAAGCTCTGTGTCTGGATAAACGGCTCAGTTATACTCCTTTCTCCCAAGTCAGAGCTCCCTCTGGGTCTCAGGGTGATGCTGGGTTGTGTAGGCTGAGAGCAGCTGCATTAGTTCAAACCCAGGCTCTGCCACTTACCTGCCGTATGTCCTTGGGCATGTGAATTTAGCTCCTCCGTGCCTCAGTCTCCTTATGCATACAATGGACATCACAAAGCTTCTGCTGAGGATGAACAAAGCTGCCTCATGCTAAAGGCTTAGCATAGTGCCTGGTTCCCAGTAAGGGCCCAACAAATAGAGTCAATAATTACAAATGAATGCTCAAATAGCATTCACCCTGTGCAGGCACCGTTTAAGCAATTTACATAGATTGCTGTCATATAAGCTCACTTCTCTCTTTTACAGATGGGGAAACTGGAATCTGAAGATCACCTAGCTGTGAATGATGGACATTCAGACCCTGGGGCAGACAGGCTCCAGGGTCGGGGCTCTCAAGCCAGCACCGCAAGGACGCTGATCTTCAAGGGTGGTCGCCCCCAGGGAAAAGCTGAACTCCTAATCCCCTCCGATTTCCTCAGAATGAGAACGACAGGAAAGGATGGAAGGGTCTCAGCCACAGTGCGGAGGGAAGGAGCAGATGACGGTGAGAGAGCGTCCACATCAGGGCTGAACCCAGAGCTCACAGCTGGACTGGTGGCTGAAGTCAGGCGAGGAGCCCCAGCCCGCTCCAGAGGAATGAGGTGGGGGAAGGTTGGCGGAGGGG
>SJXQ01005025.1:97287-116803 GCA_006408695.1 Aepyceros melampus
GGGCTGCAATCCGCGGCGGGGGTAGGTCCGCTGAAAGGCTGGCCAAGCCGCCACTTCTGTGCCGGGGTAGAGCTTGTTGGCATTGAAAGGGTTTCGGCGGCGCCATCGGGGTTGTTTGGGTTTCTCGCACCAGGAGGGCGGGAGGCAGGAGCAAAGTGGGCGGTGGTGGGAGAGGGCGGGGGAGGGGGCGTAGGGGATTTTAATTTCGTTGCCTCTTTGCCAAGAAATAGCTAGGGCAGTCAGCAGTCGGAGAGATGGACTGAGCAAACCAGCTGACCCTGGTATTCCGGTGTGCCCCCCCCCTCCTAAATGTGTGTGTGAATGTATTGATTGTTGTCATTGATTTTTCTAAGAGCCAGGTGGCAGCGGCTGCTATGTGTACACTCAGACACACACAAACACAGATACACAGGCGCACACACAGATTACACACATAGAATCACACACAAAGAACAGCCCCCCACACCCCATGCAAACATCAGGGGAACCACAGGCACACATACCCCCAAAGCTCTTTTGGATATGGGTAAGGTTGCTGAGTACTGCCCAATATGGGTGGTGGGGCAGAGAAAGGGGAGGTGAAACAGGACTGGCAGTAGGTCATTTCCATCTGCCCCCACCCCAGATCTTCTGCTTTGTCCTCCTAGGGGTCGGAGGGAGAAATCCCAAACCCAGGCACGTTTCCACTGCCACAGAGGAGCAGAGCCCTAGCTCCCCTCCCCCGCCCCACCTTCTACAGACTGAGAACTAGCCCTTGACCTAGCCTTCCCCGTGCCTGACCCCCAGGGGGGCTCCAGGGTGCTGAGGTTGCTCAAAAATGGAGGAGGCAGACACGAGGAAGTAGGGCTTGGCCCCCAGAGGCCATGGTGATCTCAGGGTGTCAGGCCTGCTGGGTCACGGTTAGGGAGAAGAAGAGGGGTGATCTGAGGGACGTGGATTTTCATGGAGCAGAATAGACAGGACTGGGGAGCCGCCTAGGGCACCCTCGGGACACTGCGGTAAGTCTCCCTCTCACCCTGGACCTTAGGAATGTGACTGAGGATGCTGGCCCTGAGGCTGCTCAACGTGGTGGCCCCCGCCTACTTCCTGTGCATCGCCCTGGTGACCTTGGTGCTGCAGCTCTTCCTGTTTCTGCCCCGCATGCGTGAGGACCCCACGGCTGCCCGCCTCTTCTCCCCGGCCCTGCTCCATGGAGCGCTCTTCCTGTTCCTCTCCACCAACGCCCTGGGCAACTACGTCCTGGTCATCCAGAACTCCCCGGACGACCTGGATGCCTGCCAGGGGGCTGAGGCCAGGAGGGCCCTGTGCCCCCCACCCAGCACCCACTTCTGCCGCGTGTGCGCCAGAGTCACCCTGAGGCACGACCACCACTGTTCTTCACCGGCAACTGCATCGGGAGCAGGAACATGCGAAACTTCATCCTGTTCTGCCTCTACACCTCGCTGGCCTGCCTCTACTCCATGGTGGCTGGCGTGGCCTACATCTCTGCAGTCCTGTCCATCTCCTTCGCCCACCCCCTGGCCTTCCTCACGCTCCTTCCCACCTCCATCAGCCAGTTCTTCTCTGGTGAGTGGGCCTTGGCAGGCAGGTTGGGCCCTACATGGAGACCTTCCACCTCAACCCTACGTTTGCCAGGTTTAGCAAATAATATACAGGATGACCAGTTACACTGTAATTTCAGATAAAACAATGCTTAACTTTTCAGCCCAAGTATTTCCTGAATATTGCAGGGGACATATTCATACTAATTTGTTTGTTTTGTTGTGTTATCTATTTGAAATTCAAACTAACTGGGCATCTATGTTACCTGGCAACCTCCCTCTCCACCCCCATCCTCATTCATTATCTCATTGGGTGCCACTGTCCATGTGCTCATGGAACTGTGGCCATCCAGGCAATGCGCCTGCTCTGTAGCAGGCAGGGCTGAGTGCTGGCAGTCCCTCCATGCAGCCTGTGAGGTAGCCCCACGCTATGACCTTCCTCTACCTGGACCCCAGTCCAACTCACTCATTCCTCCAAGGACTTTGCCCTCTAAAGATCTCACCAACCAACCACAGGAAGGTTGACCAGGGTGCCGAGCCAGTCTTGCCCTTCTGCCCGTTATATTTGACCCCACCATGTTGTTCTCCGGTCTACAGATGGCTCAGAGCAAAGAGCACCCTGGTTGGAATTGTAGCCATATTTAATGACTCCATCTTCACGCCAGCGTCATGGGGCTGGCGGGGCATCTGACCCTCCAGGAGGCTCTTACACCTGCAGGAGCCAGGTTTATGTGGGCCCTCACACTGGGGTCAGCTAGGCACCCTGGTGAGGGCTATACCTTGTAAAGTGTACCCCAAGGAGACTGGGGTATCAAGGCCCAAAGGGCCCTGGTCCCTGGTGGCAGTTCTTACCACCTACCTGGCCTTGAAATCTGCCCTGACCTCATTTCCTTCACTTCATCCACCCTGACCCTGAGTGTCTTGGTTCTTACAATCAGTAGCATATATATATACATGGACAGGTAGCCATGTGTGTATGATGTTGTTATTTCCATTTCTCGTGAAGAAACAGACTCAGATGGGATTAAATGGCTGCCCAGTATCTCTTTATTTCCGAATGACAGCCTCTGGCCTGCCTCCCAGGTCTTTATAGACAACACACAACAGCTCAGGACAAATAGCTTCTGTCCTCCCCCACTGACCTTTCAGGGACAAAGAAAGACAGAATACAGCTACTTCCACTGAGAATCCCAAATGGCTGTGGTATGTCTGGGCTGGATGCTTATATGAAATTCTGCTCTACTCTGGGGAAGCATCATTTTGGTCTTTCATTGGAGCTGTGGCCCAGTCCTTAGAAGACAGAGAACTTGGTGCCATTTAGAAGTGGGAACACAGAGGCCCAGGAAGGACCCAGCGATGAGGGCTGTCTTGAGGGCTGGTGGTTGAGCTGGGCCCAGAACTCAGAGCTCTCGAGGCCTTCTGGACCCGGGCTGGTGCCAGCATGCGAGGCTGCCGGGGACTGAAATAACCAGGCTGGGGGAGGGCAGGTAGGCGGGTTAGGGGGTGGAGTGTGAGCACAGGCAGGTGGAGGAAGGAGGAGAGCCAGAGAGCCTGATAACACTTCCTTTTCCAAGTAGTTTTATTCACATAAAAATGGATGCTTCCTAAGGGAGGATCTTGAAATGGTTTGATTTGAGATAAGCCTGGGCTTGAGGACTGTCCATATGTGCTAGGTTTGGGAGACAGGAAAGTAAAGGAGAGGGACCTCTTGCTTTAATCTGATGGCGAAACAGAGCCAGTCAGTCCCTTTCTTGAGGCCCAGATCCTGGTTCCAGCAGAAGAATAAGCCCCACCATCTTTTACCTCCTCACCAGACCCCCTAGTAAAGGAGGCCTCGATTTCTAATCTCCACCTGTCTCATCTCACCTTCCTCCTTTGCAGGCTTTCATCTTTCCTCTTGGAGAAGGGAATGGCAACCCACTCCAGTACTCTTGCCTGGAGGATCCCATGGACAGAGGAGCCTGGCGGGCTACAGTCCATGGGGTTGCGAAGAAGTCAGACATGACTGAGCAACACACACACACACACATCTTTCCCCTTGCCAGCCTTTCTCTCCCCTGCCCTGACACACACCTCCCCTATTCAGCTTCTCCCATCCTGTCCCTTCTCCCTCACTTCTTAACCCAAATGGTTGAGGCTCCCCCTGACTTCTCATCTGCTCAGGAAGCTAGGTGGACAGGAGGGTGTTAAAAGGAACAAAGTTGCCCAGGCTGCCCCGTCCTCAACTGGGGCTGCCCCTAAAGCAGATCTGCCACCAGAGCATGGGATGGCTGCGAATGTGGGCCCTGGGGGCTAAAACTGGGATGGGTCTTCAGATGGGTACTGCCCACATGCCCTCAGTTGGCACCAGAGAAGAAGGACTGGCCAGTGAAATTTTTAGAAGTTGTTCTTTCTTTTGGCTTTATGGGCCACTAGCGGTTGTGTCACCTCTCTGAGCCTGATTCTTCTCATCTGAGAAATGGGGGTGATGCCATCTGACCTGTGTTCATGGCACTTGGAAAACTATGCCAGTGTGGTAGGTGCCCAAAAAATCCAGTGGACAAAGAAAAAGGTTAATGTTTGTTGGGCAAACTATGTGCTACTCACCATGCAGATCTCATTTCAGCCAATCCTCAGGACAAGTCTGTGAGATAAGTATTATTATATAATTTTTAAAGACTCAGCAACCAAAGGCTTAACAAGGATAAGTTGCTTTGAAACACACAGTATCAAACCCAAGATTTGGACTCAAGGCTGCTAGCATCCAGAGCCCATATTCTTCCCACCATACTGCTTTCCTGGGGCTGCCTCTCTGAAGTTGCTTCTTGATGATTGAGCCACTTTGGGAGGGAGGGAGCTTCTTATCCCTGGATGGATGTTAAAGATCTGGGTGATGCTCTGTCAAAGGTGCTTGGTAGGAACCGGGCTGGAGAGACTGGATGGTGTGACTGTTTCAACCCATTAGGAAAATTCTGTGATTTTCTAAAAGGAGCAGAACTATTATTAAATAGTTCAGAGGAGCTGAGGCAGCCAGGCTAGGTATCTTCAAACACTTTGAGAGAAAACAGATCCCCAGAATAGCCTTTTATAGCTGCTTCAAGGGGCCAAGGAAAGGCCACAAGGTCTTTTCTATATGCCTTGATTTGTGCCAGAAAAAAAAAGCCTGTGGAAAACAGCTTCCATCAGCCAGGCTTGTCCCTGAGGCTGCATTGCAAGGCAGGCTTGTGCTTGACAGCTCTGATGTTCACACATCCCAGCTTGCAGGCCCTCTTTGCCTGTCAGCATCCTGTACCCCAGAGGGCACCATGGTCCCAGGGTCCTTCATCCTACACGTGGCTGCCTGAGCTAACCTGACAAGGAAGAAGTGGGTCAGAGGCATGGCACAGCCTAAGGTGAGCGCTGTCCCACTGCTGTTCCCTGCCCCCAGTGCAAGCCAGCTGGACTGAGCTTTCCATCCCTTGGGCAGTGGGATTTATCTGTCCCCAAGTTTGCCAAGAGAAACTTGCTATCAAAGCTTCTAGGGCTGAGGGCAAGACAGGGATGCTAATGAGCAAACCTGAGTCATATCCACATCCTCCTGGTTGCTGAGTCCAGCATTGCTCAGATTGGAAAAGTTTTAAAAGCCCAGCCCTCAGGAATCTGGAAATGGAAGCTTGGGGAGATGAGAAGAGGTCCTTGGGGGCCAGGGGAAACTGGAGAAGGGAGGTATATGGTTGGGATTTGTAGGGAGGAGTAGGTTGTAAGGTGGGGTCTCTGGCAGGCACTTGCATCTCACTGGAGGGAGCAGTGGTGAGCTTGCCCTGCAGGAGAGAGGGGCTGAGGAGGGCTTTTCAGTTCTCTGCTAGGCCCACTGCCTTGGCAGCTGGGCAGGTGGAGGCTGCCAAAGTTGTAGATCAGCCAGGTCTCCAAGCCCTGGAAAGGAGAAGGAGAAAGCTTGATGGTCTAGGAGTTAAATTTGAGCCTTTTTTGGAGGTAGTCTCCTTACCTGTGAAGGATGCTCAGCAGGGAGGACTGGGCTGAGTGTGAACCAGAATGCTGGCCACTGGGCACACAGTGTCCCTGAATGATGCAACCCTGTGGAATTATTGCTATTCTACCCATTTTACATTATGAGCAAACTGCAACTCAGAGAGGTTAAGAAACTTGTGCAAGAGACTTCCACAGAGCTGGAAGAGTCAAACTTAGCAAGGACCGACCACTCCAGCTTGGAAGAGAATGGGCAATCGCTTACTCAGTGGATGTTCAAGCTAGTCATACAGAGTGCTGATTTAGAGGGGTTTGAGGGAGGTCTGGCTCAAGGCAGGGGGCTAGACTGACGGCCTTGGGGGCTTCTTCCAGCCTTAGCAAGCTGTGATAGGACAGCTCTGGCCGAAAGTTCCAGAGGCCATACTGTCCTCTTTTTAACATTGATAATTGAATTATCCTCTGCACTGCCTTGAAGCTCGTGACTTCTTGATGACGAGGCCTTGTTCTCCATCATGCTGTCACTTTCCTGAGTCCTCCCAGCCAGTGCTCTACAGCTCCGAAGGCAGCAGGCTCTGCAATTGCCCAAGCACCATCTCCCTCTCCAGGATCCTTAGCTCACCCCTCTCTCCTCCTGAGAAAACCCCCTTCTCCCTGTTTCTAGCCCCCAGAGAGAAGGCAGAAAGAGATGGGAAGCACTGACCCTGAGCAAAGGTTAGCACCTAGGCACTGCCCATAGGAGTTTCCTTTCCTTCTCCCCCACGTCCCCAGCGCTCCTCTCTCGCCTCAGAAGCCATCGGCACTAATAAAAAGTTAGGACAACTAGTCCTCTCCCTCGCCACAGCTCTGAGACTGCTACAAAATGTAGTTTCAGTCTCATTCATCTCCCTCTCTCCGGAGCGGAAAGCGCCTGCCTGGATCGCAGTCTCATACGTGGCCTGAGTGTAAAGCGAGTCTGGTGTTTCCCCGCCCTCTGCAGGAGCTGTCCTCGGTTCTGAAATTGTTTTCCCCGCCCTCTGCAGGAGCTGTCCTCGGTTCTGAAATGTTCGTCATCCTCATGCTTTATCTCTGGTTTGCCATTGGCCTGGCCTGCGCTGGCTTCTGCTGCCATCAGCTGCTGTTGATTCTCCGGGGGCAGACCCGCCACCAGGTGCGGAAGGGGGTGGCGGTGAGGGCCCGGCCTTGGCGCAAGAACTTACAGGAGGTCTTCGGGAAGAGGTGGCTGTTGGGCCTGCTGGTCCCTATGTTCAATGTTGGAAGCGAGAGCTGCAAGCAGCGGGACAAGTAGCAGGCGCTCCCATCACCCCTCTGTGTGTGTGTCTGTCTTGACTCCTCGTGAACATGAGACCACAGCACCCCGTCTCCACCCATGACCCACTACAAATTTGGACTGGTAAGGTCCTAGCATCCACTCCTGGTCTATAACACCAGAGAACTGTGTTGGTTCTCAAGGGGGAAAGATGGCCACCCAGGCATTGCTAGGCTCCCCCATGAGCCAGCCTGGTGGCTGCTAACTGTTCAGAGGCCTCTGTTTTTGTCTCCCCTTGGTTGCCTGCTTTCCGCCTCTGCCTGGTCCATACACTCTCTACCAAGTCTCCCACCATCACTGCTATCTGCTAGAGCGTGTCCTTCCAACCCTAGACTAGGAGTGGGGAGCGGACTCTTACTGCTAGTATGATGCTCCCTAAGGGCCTGAAATCTGGCAAAAATGTTTGAAATGACCACAGGTGAGAGGAAGCCAAGTCGGCTCTCCCAACTGCTAGTGAGGTTGGGAAAGGAAGGTCATGTGTCCTCATCTCTGTAGAACTGTGGACAGTGGAAGGAAAAAAGAACTCAGTAGCTTGCTGCCCAGCGCCCAAGTTGCAAAGCCTTTTCTCTGGGAGATAGAAGCCAATAGCCTGAGATTTTCCAGCTGCTGTCTCCTGTCCTCCCCACCCAAGCTGGGCCCCCCAGCCCAGTCCAGGACCTGGCTGGATGCTTCTTTTCCCTGGCACTCTTCCAGCCTTTGCCATTGGTCTCCAACCCTAGGTCTTCCATAGATGATGGGAAGACAAGGAAGAAGGGAGAAGGGAAGGGAGATACTGATAAATTAGAGAGGTGTGTGACTGTACAACCACATAGAAGAGGGTATGTATGCGTGTCTGTGTGTGGGGGGGTGGTGGTGGTGGTGAGGAATGTTGTTATGAAAATAGAGACAGAATAGGAGGAGAGAGGGTTGTGCAGAGATTGGGCACTGGAATATTTTAGGACTGAGAATGGGGGGGGGCAAATGGGCTTATTTCTGAAGGACATTCTAGCAGCTAAAGCTGCTCAGTGTTTGAATGGTTGCCTGGGGAGATAGTGAGTGCCCCACAACTGGAGGTATTCCAGAAGGGACTGGGCAGTCATCGGATAGGTGTGCTGTGGAAGGAATTTCTGCACAGGGTCAGGGAAAGGAAGCTCCTTTCCACCCCACGACTTGTGTCCTCTTCCTGAGTACAAAAAGACCCCTTGCCAGGTCCAGAGGCAAGACCTGCTGCAGAGATGCCTGGGAGCTATTTGCTTTCATAGAGGATGGGACAGGTAGGGAGGGCTCTGAAAATCATGATGCAAGCTTTCAGGACCACTGGGTATTAATGCTAGTTGACAGTGTCAACATTTGAGAAGAGGGGCATGGAGCCATTTCAGGGCAGGTTGGGGCAGTGGCAGGGAAAGCAAAGCTGGAAGGGGATGCGCAACTCTGAGGAAGGAGACAGGGAGAGTGGAGGCTCAAGAAGGGGGGAGCAGAATATAGGGGTGCAGATAGGAGGCCAGCCCTGACTGACTCTGACTGAAAGCGCTGCTGTGCGTTCTGGGGCCCAGATGACCAGACCCCTGGGTTATATGAGGGAGTGGAGACAACACAAATGACCCCTCCTGACTGGGTCCCAAGGTCGTTCTGCCATCCAGCCTGCTGAAGCCCACACTCTGCAGCGTCCGGCTGATGGTCACGGCGACCCCAACCATGGCTGCACAACACCTCACAACACCTTGAGCTCTTGAGCAGAGCTTGGAAAGGTCCTGCATTATGCCTCCGAGAACTGAAGTAGTAACAGTGCCTCCCACTCATACTTTTCCCTCTTACATTCATGCATTCATTCATGCCTCCTACTGTATTTATTGAGTGCCAACTATGTACCAAGTCTCTACCAGGCACTGGTATACAACACTGAACAAGATGGTAAGATCCCTGCCCCCAGGAGCATCCAGTTGCTGTCCCCATGCACTGACTCCCACCCCCTGAAAAATGGTTACTCTGCCATCTTGCTGGTCAGCAGGACAGGTCATTTGGAGGGGAAGGATGTGGCAGAGGGGGTGAAATGGGGCTCCCAGGCTTCCAGGATTGAGGGGTTATTGAGGGAGGAGCATGCTCACCCTCAGTTCTGACCACACTGAAGCAGTGGAAGTGGAAGAGGAGCAGGGAGACCCCAAAACTCAGGCTTGGAAGGCAACCCTGCCACGCTCCAACTCCTGGATGCTCATCTCTTGTGAAGGAGCAGAAGACAGATGATGCAGGGAGTCATCTCCTGGCTAATTGGCCAGAGGGAGTGGCGGTGGGGAGGTTGCCAGGTGTGGGGCTTGAGTTATATTTGTACACATGGCTGAGTATCGTCAGTAAAGAACATCAATAAAATATGTGGTTTTAAATTGGATTTGACGTGGTTGCTTTGGCGCTGTCATTGGTATCAGGGCTGGCCAGACTGGAATGCACAGACACAGTCATACTAACTGCTAAAATGCTGAAGGTAAGAATTAACAAACCTTCTGTCCCAGCAGGTAAATGACCACTGTCCATAATCCACCTCTGCTGTCTCAGCTGCTCCTGCCCCTCCCCTGGGGTCCCGGGCTCCCCTTGCAAGTCAGCAATGAAAAGGGCAATGTCTGGCAGCTGCATGGGACCCCCAGGACCCTGCTCCTGCCCTTCAGCCAGTGTCCATTGTGAGGGGTCAAGGTTTTGCTGCATGGCTGGTAAAAGCATGGGCATCACCGCTGGCTGGAGACAGGTCTGCATGCTAGGATCTGCGGACCCACAGGCACCAGGGATGGAACGCTAATCCTGCCTCCTTCTCCCTCTCCTTCCCATGTCAGGACAGCTGGGGAGTCCACCCAGTCTTCCACCTCATTCAGAACTCAGCAGCACTGAGAATCAGCCGGGGAGCCCTGCCCTCTCGGCTCCTGTGGTATCATGACACCTTAAGCTGCCCAGCCCTGGGAGCAGCTGGGAGGGCACTGAGGCTTGGGGGAGGGCCTGGTCCCTGAGCAGGTGAGTGGACATAACCTCTGATGGTATCCAAAGACCTGCAGGCCTGGACTGATGGCAGACACAACCGGCTGTTGGAGAACCTTCAGCCTAGGCCAGTGTTGTATACGGTCTGCACTCCCTAAACGCTCACCACCAGGCAACCAGCAAGGCAGCCCCTAGACAAGCTGGGGCAGGTGGGGGGGGGGGGTGCAAGGAGCTGTGGTCAGTCCTCAGCACTTTCTAGAGCAGAAGCCATCTGTACTCCACCGGGCAGAGACATCTGCCTTGTTCATCATCTTGCCCTGAAGCTGGTGGCGGCTAAGCACATAGCAGATGATCAATAAACACCGCCCGAATGTTTGCACAAGTCAGTGCTTATTCGTGCGTTCCATATGTCTTCTTCCCCTAATGTGCCCAGCACTGGATTCTGCACACAGTGGGGCTGGAAGACAGATGAGACAGCTGTTCTCCAAGGGTTCACACCCTGGGAGAGGTTCCTGTGAGTGCTCAGAGGAAGGAGAGAGAATACCCAGATGTAGGGGACTTCCAGGTAGGATAGGGTAAGGTAGGGGAGGGTAGATTAGGTCTCAGCAGGGGACCCAGGGAGGTCTGCCCGGGTGGAGGGAACAGGCCTGGAGCCTTGGCATGAGTGTGGGATGGTAAGCACAGGGAGCACCACAGAGGGAGGTAAGGCCAAGAGATGGGGCCTGAGCAGAGGGGCCTTGAATGCCAAGCTAAGAAATCTAGAAGGAATTTGACAGGTCATAGGGAATACTTTGGCCACCTGATGCAGAGAACTGAGTCCTTGGGAAAGACCCTGATGCTGGGAAGATTGAAGGCGGGAGGAGAAGGGGATGACAGAGAATGAGATGGTGGGATGGCATCACCGACTCGATGGACATGAGTTTGAGCAAGTTCTGGGAGTTGGTGATGGACAGGGAGGCCTGGCATGCTGCGGTCCATGGGGTCGCAGAGTTGGACACAATTGAGCGACTGAACTGAATTGACTGAGGAAACCATTGAAGGTTTGAACAAGGGGATTACCTGATTAGATCTAGAATTCAGAAATGGAGCCTTGGCAGGTAGACTGGAAGTGGGAGGGACCCAATAGGAGGCATTTGCTACATTCTGAGTGTGATGTAACCAGGGCCCAGGTGGTTAGCGGCTGTGAGCTGGTAAGGAAGGGGGATGCCAAAGCCACTTCACAGACAGGGAGCATGACCAGAGAGCTACTGGGGAAAGACCTGAAGTGACCCTGAAGGTAGAAGTGGGGTGAGCAGGGTGCCCTCTAAGGGCAGGCCAGCAGGAGCCCTGGAGTTGGGAGAACGTGACTGCAGGTGGGGTCCTGGGTGGGGTTCAGGGCCCCCTGAAACACTTTGATGTGTCATTGGCCCATCACTGGCTGGCAGTTGATGGTGTCACTAACAACCACCCTGCAACCCTGAGTGGGGGAAGAGGGTCAGAGCTTACTTTAACACACAACTCTCTGACCCCCAAAACCGGGGGTCAGAAACCATCTGCCCGTGGCAATAGAGGTCACAGGTCCTCTGGCCTTCACACCCAGAGTCAGATGGAGTGATACACTAGGCTCCTCAGTGTTCAAGAACTAAACGAGCTTTGGGAAAATGATGTACTTGAGGAGACCTAAACCACATCGCCCTCCACTGTAATGAGGAGCCAGTCCTAGGTCCTGGCAGGCATCTTTCAGCCAGTCTCCTCCCCTAAGAACACAGCTGTACCCGTCATTCCATGCATTTGGTCCCCCAAGTTTCCTGGCTCCTCTCTGTACCCTGCATCTTCCGACTGGCCTCACTGCTCCCCCTGCTTCTGGGCATGCTCTCAGGGATGCTTAGAGGCAGGCCCTCCTGCTGGGGAGAAAGGAGGGCTGGGCAGGGAGCAAGGATGCCTGGCTCCCATCTTATCCCAGGTGTTTTAGAGCTGAGACAGAACCCTGGTCCTGCTCACTAGCCAAGGTGAGCCTGTTGGTGTGGTGGGATGGGGAGGGGTGGCTCAGCTGTTCTTGATGTTGGTCTCTGCCTCTGCCTTCTTCCTCTCTTTCTGGGTGGTACAGGCCCAGCTCCTCCACTCATTCCTTAAACTTTCATTGATACCGACTGGAAGCCAGGCAAAATGCCAAGAACCAGGCAGGTGAAGATGACTGAGACCCGTTGCTTAATCTAGGGGAGTTCACTGGCAAGACAACCAATCACAGATGGTTGTGGTTCTGAGGTATGAGAGCGTAGATGGGAGGGAGAGGGACAGGTGCTAGGGAAGCCTCGGGGAGAGCACTCACTGGGCCATGGGTAAGCTGGAAGACTCCCTAGAGGAGGTGACACCTGGGTCACACAGGATGAATAGGAGTTGGTTGGGCAGAAAAGCAAGGATGTGGGTGGAAGTGGGGATGGGAAGGACTATCCAGAAGGAGGGATGCCAGGTGATTTCTGGGAATTTCAAGTCTCCATGTATGAGGGATGGGATCATGAGTAGGCAACGTGAGGCCACAGGTGAGGAAGAGTTTTAGTCTTGAGGGCACGTGCTCCCTGCCTCCTCCCTCTGACCACTTCTTACAAAACCTTGACTCAGCCTAAACCTTGGCTCCTCCTAGGCCCAGGCTGTGCCGCTTGGGTGCATTGGGCACAAACTGATGTCTAGATCAGCAGGGTCCTCCGGGTTGGAGTCTAAAGGCAGGGGGTCATGGTCATTGCCGAGAGTTTCAGCCTGAAGCTGCTGGAGCGCTCAACTGGGACCTCTTTCTGGGTCCAAAGAGGGGCCCCTGGGAGCTCCCCCATCCCTCTTTCCTTCCCAGCCAGACTCAGCAAGTGGGGCTGGAGGGAAACTGTTTCTGTCAAGATAGCCTCTGGGAGTAGAGGAGATGGAAAAGCTGAAAACCCGGAAACGCAGGGAAGACTGCATGACGCACCGTCTCCGGTCTTGACTGGCGAGGCCCACCTGCCCTTTGTGGCGTGCTGCCCCCTGGTGGACAGCCCCACAACCACACGCCTCTTCCATCCGCCCAGGCCTCTCCCAGCCCCACCGCACGCCATGGGTATGCAGTCCAGCGCTGGAGGGATCTTCCTCCACACTTGGCAGCTCTAACTGACTGCCTCCCACGTGGGTTCGTCTCCCAACTCTACTGTAAGCCGCAGAAGGTGGGAGTGGAGATGATGGACTGCCCTGGGTTCCCCCACGCCTCGTGCAGACTGTGGCCCACCGATGCTGCTGTTGCAGTAAATCCACTGTGAGTGATAATGACCAACTCCTCCTGAGCATTCTTGACCTGGCAGATCCTTATCATATACACACTCTACCTGCACTGTTTATTCCTCACAGTAACCCCTCGAGGTGTGCTTTAGTATTACCTCTGTTTTCCAGATAAAGAAACAGAGGCACAGAGAGGTTATATAATTTGCCCAAAGCCTTGTGGCAGAGCTGGGATTTGAACCCAGGTGCCTGCTCCTGAGTTATCCTTCTAACCCAGACACTAGTTGGTCTCATCCAATAAGCGTCCTGCTGAAAAGTAACCATGAGTCGAGTTTTCATTCATCAATTTGTTGACTGGTGGATGCATCCAACACACTTATTCAGCACTAGGTGTCACTTCCTGGTGGCTGAGACGGTAATGAATCTGCCTTCCATTCAGGAGACCCAGGTTCGATTCCTGGGTCGGGAAGATCCCCTGGAGAAGGGAATGGTAACCCACTCCAGTATTCTTGCCTAGAGAATTCCATGGACAGAGGAGCCCGGTGGGCCACAGTCCACGGCGTCCAACAAAGAGTCAGACACGACTGAAGCGACTAAGCACGCACTCTCTATGCGTCCTGCTCCTGAGTTATCCTTCTAACCCAGACACTAGTTGGTCTCATCCAATAAGCGTCCTGCTGAAAAGTAACCATGAGTCGAGTTTTCATTCATCAATTTGTTGACTGGTGGATGCATCCAACACACTTATTCAGCACTAGGTGTCACTTCCTGGTGGCTGAGATGGTAAAGAATCTGCCTTCCATTCAGGAGACCCAGGTTCGATTCCTGGGTCGGGAAGATCCCCTGGAGAAGGGAATGGTAACCCACTCCAGTATTCTTGCCTAGAGAATTCCATGGACAGAGGAGCCCGGTGGGCCACAGTCCACGGTGTCCAACAAAGAGTCAGACACGACTGAAGCGACTAAGCACGCACTCTCTATGCGATATGTCCTGGTGGGGACAGAAAGAGGCCCAAGGCTCAGCCTCTGACTTCACAGAGCAGACAGTCAGCTGCCTGAGTGGCCGTGCAGGTGGAAACAGGTTGACTTCAGAGCCAGTGAGGTGAATCTGGTTCCTCCCATACTGATGATGATGGCAAGTTGCCCTGGATGAAGCAGCTTCTTCCGGAGGCTGATTGTGGAGGCCTGAGAACAGTGCAGGCTGGGGACCCTCCTCCAGGGCTCAGGGATGATGCCCAGCCGGCCGGAAAGGCCTGAGCTGTCTCTGGCTGCTGCCCTCCCAGGCAGTGTTGAGGTGCCTGCAGGAGGGGACAAAACGTTGCCAGGAGGCTGAGCTCAGCATCTCTCACACCCACCCCCAAGGACCAGAGCAGGGGAAGCACCAGAGACCTTGAGATGGCCTGGGCTCCAAGGAGAAAGCAGAGCATGCGTCAAAGCTCACCCACAACATACAGGAAGAGAGAAGCCTCCGCAGGGTCCGGAGGACAGCCCGAAGTGAGATCACGTGGTAACATCCTCCCAGTGGAAGGCAGCGATAGCCTGACGCTCAGCAGATGGAGCCCGGCACTGACCTGGAACCCTGAGCTGACAGAGCTGAGAGACGGGGCTGGAGGCTTCCAGAAGGGAGGCAGTCCTGTGTGCGGGCTCCTTCCCAGAGTCCCTGTCCCCAGATGCCCTTTTCTGGCCCACTCGTGATGCCTGAAATCTCCACCACCAATATCTCCTTAAAAAAAAAAATAACACTCCCCCCATCACCGCCAAACTCCTCCTTTCAAATTCTGGGATTGGCTTGAGCTGCTTTCCTTTCCTGCCTGATAGTGAGCTGAAAGTTGGGCCACACAAGACCTGAATGGAGGATTTTTTGGCTGTCCTGTATCTTAGCTGCAGCATTTGGGATCCAGTTCCCCAACCAGGGATTGAACCTGGGCTCCCTGCCTTGGGAGCAGAGTCTTAGCTGCTGGCACCAGGGAAATTCCTGAATGGGGGCTTTTAGATAGAGAGGAAAGGTGAGTGGCGTTTAAGACATGGTGCTCTGAGGGGAAGGGGGACCCTGCATAAGCAGAAGTCAGGGTGGGGGGCTCACATATCCCCTATCCAGTAAGTGGCATCTTGGAAAGATCACCACACTGAGTCCAGAGTACCCAGGAGTTCTCATGCTGAGTCCCTGTGTGACCTCAGGCAAGTCTGTCATGATTGGACATTGTACTCATTTCTTGGAAGAAAAGTTATGACCAACCTAGATAGCATATTCAAAAGCAGAGACATTACTTTGCCGACTAAGGTCCGTCTAGTCAAGGCTATGGTTTTTCCTGTGGTCATGTATGGATGTGAGAGTTGGACTGTGAAGAAGGCTGAGGGCCGAAGAATTGATGCTTTTGAACTGTGGTGTTGGAGAAGACTCTTGAGAGTCCCTTGGACTGCAAGGAGATCCAACCAGTCCATTCTGAAGGAGATCAGCCCTGGGATTTCTTTGGAAGGAATGATGCTAAAGCTGAAACTCCAGTACTTTGGCCACCTCATGCAAAGAGTTGACTCATTGGAAAAGACTCTGATGCTGGGAGGGATTGGGGGCGGGAGAAGGGGACGACCGAGGATGAGATGGCTAGATGGCATCACGGACTCGATGGACGTGAGTCTGAGTGAACTCCGGGAATTGGTGATGGACAGGGGGGCCTGGCGTGCTGCGATTCATGGGGTCACAAAGAGTCGGACACGACTGAGCGACTGAACTGAACTGAACTGATGCAGTGTTTAAAAATGCAACCTAGACAGCATATTCAAAAGCAGAGACATTACTTTGCCAACAAAGGTCTGTCTAGTCAAAGCTATGGTTTTTCCAGTGGTCATGTATGGATGTGAGAGTTGGACTATAAATAAAGCTAAGTGCTGAAGAATTGATGCTTTTGAACTGTGGTGTTGGAGAAGACTCTTGAGAGTCCCTTGGACTGCAAGGAGATCCAACCAATCCATTCTAAAGGAGATCAGTCCTAATTACTCATTGGAAGGACTGATGCTGAAGCTGAAACTCCAATACTTTGGCCATGCATGTGAAGAGTTGACTCATTTGAAAAGACCCTGATGCTGGGAAAGATTGGGGGCAGGAGGAGAAGGGGACGACAGAGGATGAGATGGTTGGATGGCATCACCGACTCAATGGATGTGAGTTTGAATAAATTCCGGGAGTTGGTAATGGACAGGGAGGCCTGGCGTGCTGCAGTTCATGGGGTCACAAAGAGTCAGACATGACTGAGCAACTGAACTGAGTGCAATGTTTATTTTATTTCTCTAATTCACAGTGTTTCAGATATACAGCGAAGTGATTCAGTTGTATGCATATTTATTTATATATATTATTCAGTTGCGTGCATATATATTCTTTTTCAGATTCTTTCCCATTATAGGTTTTTACAAGATTCTGATCCCTGTGCTATACAGTAGGTCGTTGTTTATTTTACATGTGGCAGTGCGTATCTGTTCATCCCAAATTCTTAATTTATCCCTCTCTCTTCCTTTCCACTTCAGTAATGATTAGTTTGTTTTCTATGTCTGTGAGTCTATTTCTGTTTTATAAATAAGCTGATTTGTACCATTTTTTAAATCCACATACAAGTGATATCATATGACATCCCTTTCTCTTTGACTTATTTCACTTGGTATGATCGTCTCTGTTGCATCCATGTTGCTGTAAATGGCACCATTTCATTCTTTCCGATGGTTGAGCACTAATCCGTGCAGATATATATCACAGCTTCTTTATTCATTCATCTGTCAATGTACATTTAGATTGTTTCATGTCTTGGCTGTTGTAAAACATGTATGTTTTTTAATTAGAGTTTTTGCCTTTTCCAGGTATGTGCTTAGGAGTGGAATTGCTGGATTGTGGGATAACTCTATAGTTTTTAAAGAGACTTCCTTCCCGTTTTCCATAGCTGCTGCACCAATTTACATTCCCACCAACAGGGTTGAAGGGCTCCCCGTTCTCCACACCCTCTCTGGACTTAGACTTATCAAGAACTGGACATTCTCAGCCCTCAATGGGACACTTGGTCTGAATGACCTCCCCAAAGGGGTGACACAGAGGGCAGCGGGAGGCTTCTGAACTGTGACCCCGAGAGGCTGAGCCTCAGGAGAGCTGACTTCTAGCTGGGATTATGTCCTAGATTCACTGAGTGCCCTTCCACCAGACACTGGGCTCAGTCTGGCAAACTTCTGCCTAGCAAGATGTGCAGTGGACAGTGGGGGAGAAGGCAGGAAGAGTGCTTAGGGGAGAAAAGCAGTGAAGAGTAAGCATGACTTCAGAACTGGAAAGACAGGGGAGGCGAAACGACATATGAATTAGATTTTGATAGATTCCAAGCCAGCAGCGGCAGGAAAAGGGCTGTTGCTGCCTTTAACCAGGCTGGTAAGGGCTGCTCCCAGGTCCAGGTAGAAAGGGCCCTGGGAGATTCGAGGAGGGAGCCGACCTGGCGGCCAGTAGAGGCAGCAGCGAGGTCCATCCACCTGGGCGCGCCTGGCAGCGGGGGCCAGGACTCCCTGGCAACATGCTGGGTAATTAACGGAGAGAGGGGCAGGGGAGGCGAACGACTGCTAGCCGGAGAAAGGATTTAATTAGTAACCCTTTCAGAAGAGAAAATTAAATTACAGGAAACGGTGGTGTACTCCGAGGGAACACGAAACCCCTAAACCGATTCCTCAGACCCCTGCGCGGGCTAGGGTCGCAGTTCCACAGCCCGGGCCCACCCCGTGGGTGCAGGACCGCGCGGGGCTGGGTGTTGCCCTGGCTGGGCTGCTCTTCGCGGCGCGCTTGGGCATCCTGGGCCCCGGTCAGGGCTCGCTGCCGTGACTCGGCTCGGCGGGAAGGGGGCGCCCGCGCCCCGCAGGCCAAGGTGACGCGCCCGAGAGGACCTGGGGGGCGATCTAAGCCTGGAGGGGCCGCCTCGGGTGTCTTCTCCGCGGAGCCACAAAGAGCTTCAAGGGGCAAAGGGGCGGGATCGAGGCCCAGACTCACGCTGCCAATAGTGGTCTGACTCATCTACTCGTCTGAAAAGTGGGGAGAACCAGCCTGATCCGGAGAAATCGGGCCAGAGAGTGCGAGGACAAGGCGCCTCGTCCACACCTTGGCCCTTCCCCCGTGCATCACCTCCTGGGAGTTTTTGGCGTCCAAGACCTGTCGACCTCGCTCTCCTCCCTGCCGCCTCTGCAACTGTCCCACTGCAGCTCCCCCCATAACCTTGCAGGGTTTTTTTTTTCCCCTTGTAACAATAGCAACCATCCTTGAGCTCAGGCTAGATCCAGGCCTTCTGGTGAGCACTCTGCCTAGGGAAAAAAAAAAATCACTGAATCATGACCACAGCCCAGATCAGCAGAAGAGGAAACTGGAGTTCAGAGAGGCCAGGGGTGTCACCCAGAAACACACAGCTGTCAAGCGATGATGTTGAAGTCATAGCCCATTGGCCTCTGAGCACTTGATCTGCAGGGGAGCATCGTTTTTGATACCCAGTCCCTGATAACAGAGCTTCTCTCCTACTGGGCACTCAATAAGGATTTGTTGAACAAATGGTGGGTTATTTCCTTGTTTGTCGGAGGGGGTGTAACAGCAGAGAGGCTGTGAGGCTGAACTGAGATGGTGTGTGTAAACACCTGGCACTGTACTTGGACCACTGGGAGCGTCTCGTAGAAGCTGCTGCCAGTGCCTCTCCAACTTGACGGCGTGCGGGAATCACCTGAGAACCTGCTACAAATGCAGATTTGCAAGCTGCATCGTTTTTGATACCCAGTCCCTGATAACAGAGCTTCTCTCCTACTGGGCACTCAATAAGGATTTGTTGAACAAATGGTGGGTTATTTCCTTGTTTGTCGGAGGGGGTGTAACAGCAGAGAGGCTGTGAGGCTGAACTGAGATGGTGTGTGTAAACACCTGGCACTGTACTTGGACCACTGGGAGCGTCTCGTAGAAGCTGCTGCCAGTGCCTCTCCAACTTGACGGCGTGCGGGAATCACCGGAGAACCTGCTACAAATGCAGATTTGCAAGCAGATGGGCCTACAATTCTGCACTTCTAACAAGCTCCTGGAGATGGCCACGCCTAGTCCCTCCCCTTGGCCCCAAGCGCAAGCCCACAAGGGGGAGCCACTGCAGTAATTCCCAGTTTAGTCTGCACGTCCTCTGCGGCTGCTGCCCACCAGGCTCCCCCGTCCCTGGGATTCTCCAGGCAAGAACCCTGGAGTGGGTTGCCATTTAAAGAGCCTTAATTACTGGCAGGAGTGGGAAGGGAGGTCCCACCTCCCAGAGAATCTGACAGAACTGGTCTGGGGTCTGGCCTGGCTGTTGGGATTTTAAGGCCTTCCACTATGGCTCAGACTGTAAAGAACCTGCCTGCAGTGCAGGAGACCCAGGTTCGATCTGAGTCGGGAAGATCCCCTGGAGCAGGGAATAGTTACTCACTCCAATATTCTTGCCTGGAGAATTTCATAGACAGAGGAGCCCCGTGGGCTACAACCCATGGGGTCACAAAGAGTCGGACGCAACTGAGCGACTGACACTTTCACTATGCAGCCCAGGCTAGACCTGCTG
>SJXQ01005025.1:116992-164364 GCA_006408695.1 Aepyceros melampus
CCAGGCTAGACCTGCTGCCTTGGGGGGGGGGGGGGCAGTAATGTGAGCAAGGGGGTCTGATGTTCGCCCAGGACACATGTGGAGGACCGAATGTGCAGAGGCTGCAGGCTGTCACCAGCCAGAGGCTGGGCCAGGTGAGATTACAACGATCTTGGCTAGGGTGGGGCCTGCAATCAATACCAATTCCTCAATAGCTCCCCACCCCTTGGCGTACTGCCCTAAAGAGGGGTGAGGCTGAGGACTGGCTGGTGGAGCGTGCTTGCCAAGTACTCTGCGAGGTGTGTGCTAAGGAGGGGAATCTGTTTTCAGGGCAGCCGAGTGTGGGAGGCCGGCAGGGAGCTGGCTTGATGGGCTGCTCACAGCCTGTTCAGTTCTATGTGACAGGCTGTGACCCTGGACAGAGGCTAGTCCAGCTGGCCCCATCCTCACCCCTTGAACTGCCTGCTTCACCTGCAGTAACAACTGTACAATTAGTTTCTTGAGCCCCCCCTCGCCCCCCACCAACTCTACACCTTATGGCACAGTAGCCTTGTTACGGCACAGTAATCTAACAAACTTGGAAGTGAGGCCCAGGGAGGTTGTGTAACTTGCCAGGATCACGCAGAAACCCAGGTCCAGGTCCAAAGTCGTATTTCCCTCTCACCACAATGCCTCTACCCAGGCTCTGCACACATGCAGCTTCTCAGTCATGTCCGACTCTGTAACCCCATGAATCACAGCACACCAGGCTCCTCCATCCATGGGATTATCCCAGCTGGAATACTGGAGTGGGGTGCCATTTCCTCTTCCAGGGGAACTTCCTGACCCAGGGATCGAACCCTCGTCTCCTTCATCCGGATTCTTTACCACTGAGCTACCTGGGAAGCCCCTCTGTCTCTTTCCTTTGGCTAAAATGCTGGTCCCAGCAGCTGATGCTGGGAAGATTGAACGCGGGAGGAGAAGGGGATGACAAGAGGATGAGATAGTATGTGAGTTTAAGCAACCTCCGGGAGTTGGTGATGGACAGGGAGGCCTGGCGTGCTGCAGTTCATGGGGTCACAAAGAGTCGGATATGACCGAGCGATTGAACTGCACTTCCTTGCAGTTTAGCCAAACTCCACCCAACGCCAAGGCTGAGCTCAAACCTCAGCTGGCCTTGTGTTCCTTTTGAGGCCTTGGAGAGCTCCTGCAGCTCTAGTCTGTGGCTGACCTGGGCACGTCACACCACCTTGCCCTGCTGCTCCGTGAGCCCCGTCTTCTGGCTCAGCTGTGAGGGCTCCAAGGTCAGGGGCCACGTGTGTCTTCCTGTGGGCCCTGGGCCTCAGGAAACGTTTGGTGCTGCCAGGACAGGGACTGGGGTGAGGCAAGGAAGGTGCCTACGATGCAAAATTTAAGGAGGTGTTCAGGCTTGGGGTCGTGTGAATGCTTCTGCTGGCCCAGCTAGGGGGAGGCTGAGGAAAGCGGATGCAGGTGCTGTTGTGAATGAGCCCAAAAGTCTGAAGGTGCCACCAAACAGGATAATCCGCTTTCTAGAACTCTCTCCTAGTGTGCTGGGTTTTGGAGTGAAACTTATCAACCCATATACTGTGCCTCTATCAACAGTTCTGTTCTCAACTAGCAGTTTAACATGAAGGACACTTGCCCTAATCAAAGGATGCTAAAGCCAAAGATTATCAAAACATTAATCTTTGAAACAGAAGTAGAAGTGAGTGGGCCATATCACCTTGCCCAGGCTCACATGCCCAACTCTGGGTATGTAAGATCTGGTGAGACACAAACCATCAAAGGAGTGATTGACTAACTGAGGGTCTTCTACCCTCCCACTCCAACAGAAGCAGAGAGAATGTCTGTTTCATTCACCATTTCATACCCCACAGCTAGGTCAGTACCTGGGACGTAAAGGCACTGACAATGTGTTTGTTACTCTGAAGTAACAATAACAATGTCCTGGTCAGGTATGTGTAGGAAACCAAAGCTTTCAGATTTTTAAAGGTCCCCAAAGTGGGACCTAGGGCTTCCCAGCTGGCTCTGTGGTTAAAAAAAAAAATCCGCCTGTCAATGCAGGAGATGCACGTTTGATTCCTGGGTCAACAAGATCCCCTGAAGAAGGATATGGCAACCCACTCCAGTACTCTTGCCTGGAGAATGCCACAGACAGCAGAACCCGGCAGGCTACAGTCCATGGGGTCGCAAAAGAGTCAGATACGACTTGGCGACTAAACAACAAGTGGGACCTCCCATGGGGCTGGCCCATGCTGTCGGCTGCCTGTTCACCTCTGAGTCTGTGGGTCCTGGAGCACTTTCCGTGTTAGTTGCTCAGTCGTATCCGACTCTTTGTGACCCCATGGACTGTAGCCTACCAGGCTTCTCCGTCCATGGGATTCTCCAGGCAAGACTGGAGTGGATTGCCATGCCCTTCTCCAGGAACACTTTCTTCCCTTGATTAAAAAAAATCAGTGCGAGAGACATTCATGCCCGGGTATAAGCTCTCCCACATTTCTCAATGCCCTGCCGTGAATGGGGCAGGAGACCAGCCCTGCCACTGCGCAAGGGGCAGCACTGGGACTTCAGAGGGTGACTGAGCCTGGAAAAGTCCTCAAGAACACAGCAGCACAAACTTCCAAATACACCCGCACTAGACAGACAAGCACCGGCTTGAGCCTTCACAAAACGTCTTTGAAGTTACCCTGGCCCACCTGGCCTCACTGACAAGTGACCATCAGTGAAAGCACCGTGTCTGACCCAGGTCTGGGGCTGCCTTATCCGCTATGGGTATATCCTGGGCTGTTGGCTTGGGTGATCCACTGCCCTTCCTCTGTGTGTCTTGCTTAAGTGAACCCGCAGTTGCGTTTCCTGAGCAGCCCAGTGACAGGCGAGAAGCCCTGAAGCCTTGCTGGAGAACAGAGTCAGAATGACTCATGCTCTGTGGGGACCACCTGGCCTCCAGAACCAGGCTTCCCTGCGTCTGCCGAGCAGGACACGGCCACCGAAGGTGCAGTGTATCTGTGGGTGTCTTTCGGCGTCTTCTCTTCCCTGACTCTGGGGTGACATGAATTTGTTATCAGGAGGGTATATTAGGGTTTTCCTCTCGGGAAGGGTATGAGGGTTTTCCTCTCGGGAGGGCTATGAGGGTTTTCCTCTTGGGAGGGGTATTAGGGTTTTCCTCTCGGGAGGGCTATGAGGGTTTTCCTATCAGCGGGCAGGAACACATCTGGGGTTTCTGGCCGGGACTCAGGAGCTGCCATGCTCTCTGCCCCAGATGAAGGATGGGCTTCAGGCCAAGTGCTCCCATCTGCCCAGCCAGCAGCCCAAGGCTTGTGGGTGCCTCCAGAGAACAGAGGCCCTGGCCCACCTCTGTTACACAAACATTTACTAGCGAGCAGTCTAGCTGCTAGAGCTAGCGAGCAGAACTAGCGAGCAGTCTTCCAGGGCCCCTGCAATGCCTCAGATGAAGCGAGGTTTTAGGAAAAGGCAAGGCAGCTATTTTTACTCTCCTGCTTGCCAGCCACTCCGACGGCCTCGTCCCAAACGCTCATCATTCGACCTGACTCACGCGGGCTGGCCTCGGGATCCCACTTTCAGTTTTTATTCCCTTCATCTCTTAAGAGCTCCCACCCACTCCCTGTGTCACTCCGCAGGCTTTTCTCTCTCTTTCTCGTCTCCTCCAGATGCTGTAAATTTGAGGCAGGACCCACACAGACTGTTCTTTCAAGCAATTCTCTCATGTCTTGCATAACCATCCTTCAGAAAGAGATGGGAGCGCCACGTGTTGTAAGAACGGAGGAGGAATTCTGAGAGGAAAAAGCCAAAGTGCTCACAGGAGTCCAGGGATCCACAAAACCCCTCCTTCCAGGAAACCAGTTAAGAGGCTGGGTAGAGATCTGCTCTCTTCTCATTAGCTGTCAATGAGATTTTGGTAGAAGACGGTGTTAATTATTCCAGGCAAAGGACAGCCCTTCAGGGGTGGGATGCCATCACGTGAGTTCCATTGCTGGGCTTCTGTGCATGAAGCTACCCTGCTCTCTGGAGCAACTGAAAAAACACTCAGAGACATCTTTTTTTTTTGTACTTCATCATAATCTCAGCATGTTGAGTAGACCAAACATCTCTTCTCTTCTAACAAAGGAAACAGATAAAGCTGCTTCCTCTTTCTCTCCAGCTACTCTGCTCTTTCCGTGTCACCCAGGCAGACCTCATCTCATCTCTAACACCCCTCCTGGTGGGGATGAAAGGTGACACCCAGAGCCTGGATCCAGAATAAAGTCCTGACAAAGTACCACCATATCTGCACAGTCTATGATTATTTACCATTAAAATAACAGTAAATCAACCTAAGAGGCTCCTTATAAAACATGCAGCAATATTTATTGCTGCCTCAAAAGAGGCTTCCTAGCACGGTGCACAGAGCGGAGTACCATACAGGTTCAGGGGAGGCAAAGGGAGTGGGCCAGAAGAAAAAGCGTTAAAGGCTGTGGGTAGAGAAATCCAGAACAAAATAAAAGAATACTGACATACTCTCTAAAACATAAAATCCCGTTAAATGTCCTTCATTTCAGAGGAAATAGCTATTTGCCACTGACTGATAGGAAAGGACACAATTTGATTTCAGTTCAGTCATTCTGTTGTGTTCGACTCTTTGCAACCCCATGGACTGCAGCACGCCAGGCCTCCCTGTCCATCACCAGCTCCCGGAGTTTACTCAAACTCACATCCATTGAGTTGGTGATACCATCCAACCATCTCATCCTTTGTCATCCCCTTCTCCTCCCACCTTCAATCTTTCCCAGCATTAGGGTCTTTTCAAATGAGTGTTCTTCGCCCCATTATTCTCCTTTGGGGCTAATATTGCTTCATTTGAGAGCAGGCTTTTATATGGGAATGAGTGAACCCATGTGAGCTCCAACCAGGTAATCAAAATCAAAGCAGCCTGGCAAAACGCTTCTCCCAGCCACATATAATAAGTTTAAGATCTGACAGAATGCTTTAAAATCAACTAAGCACTAGGAACCTGCTTTGTGGGCACCCCAGGTTTTCTTTAAAATTTAATAGATTATAGGCGATCTCTGACTTAGGGTTTTCCAGCTCTACAATGGTGTGAAAGAGATGGGCCTTCTGTAGAGAACCTACTTGGAATTTTGATCTCTTTCCTGGCTGAGTGATGTGCGGTACAATGCTATGTCCTCATGGTGGGCAGCTCCCGGTCAGCCACGCCGTCGCAAGGGTCAACAACCGATACACTCACCACCATTCTCTACTCAAGACAGCTGCTGTTTTTACTTTCAGTGCAACAATCAACAAACTACGTGAGCTATCCACAGTCAAAAATGCACGTGATACACCTAACCTGTTAGCCCCTATGGTTGCTCAGATGCTATAGAATCTGCCTACAATGCTTGTGTGAGATGAGCTCGCCCAGCCGCAGTCTAATGTGTGTGTTCTGAGCACGTTAAAGGGAGTCTGGGCTAAGCTATGATGGTTCAGTAGGTTAGGTGGATCACATGCATTTTTGACTTAGGGTATTTTCAGCTTTCGATGGGTTTATCAGGATGGAACCCCACGGTAAATTGAGGAAGAGCTGTTATTATCAGATAACATACCATCAGGCTCGCTGTAATACAGCCAGAGATCTTACATGTAGTTACAGCTGGGAAGTACCCCAGAGAGGACAACTTCCGATTCTCCATTATTCCACTGAGAGGAGGGATGCCTATCCAAAGTCAGCCGGCCGATGAGGGACAGATGCAAGAGATGCACGCAGGGCTCTGGACCCTACCGCACCAGGCCACACTCTGCAGTGATGCCCCCAGGGACGTGGATGAAGCAGACATGCTTGCAACAGGCTAGTGTCTCCACACGCAGGAATCATGCCGAAGGGCTAGGAGCAACAGTGAGAGTGACCCAGCTCTCCCGAGCCTCTCGGGATCCACTCTGGGCTCCGATGTCTCTGGATTCCATCTCTTATGGGAGGCTGGTTCTCTGTTTCAGGAGGGGCCACTTCCAGGCATATTTTGAAAAGGTACTTTAAAAATTGTGTAGGATAGGAATAATGCTTAAGAATTAAGACTATGACAATCCTTCAGGACTTTAAATGAGGATAAGTTTCTTATTTTTCCAGTGACTTAAAAAAATCCCAGGAGGGGTGTCCTGACTGGCCTTAGGACAGGGAAGACTCGACAGATTTCCCCACTGAGACTCCGTAGGTGAATTCTGAGGAGGAGCAGAGCCTCAGGAATCAACTCAGAGAAGCTGAATGGAAAGGCATGGAGAGGCACTCGTTAAGGACCTCCCTGTAGTAGAAAGAGCTTTACTTAATGTGGCTTTAGTTTATCCCAGTAGACAACTACAGTGGTTTTGTCATTTAAAAATTCCGTCTGTGAAAGTATCATATCAGATGGAAGAAATCACTGGACTGTATTCTCTTTTCTTCTCTCAACCTACCCAATATAAACTCTCCATGACTCTAGAGAATAATGTCAAACCACCCATCTATATTAAGAGTCCATGGATCGCCTTTAAGTTCTGAACAGTGAATTTCCACAAGTTCACTGTCTAATCTCAACATCCCCAAATACCTTGAGTATATGCGCATGAAACCTTTATCAATCGAACATTTACTCTTGATTTCAGTGTTTTAAGCAGTTATAAAGCCCAAAAGCCAAATAGTTTTCAAGTAAGTGACTTTTATTTTTCTCTGACATTTCACAGTCAATTTCTACAAAACTTCATACTTCCTCAAAAGAATTCACATTTGGTAAAGAAACCTCTACCGTAAAGAATTCATAGCTGGAAAGACACTTCAATATATGCACAAGAGTTACTGTTCTGCCAAAAGAATCAAAGTCAGACAATACCATAATCAATAAAAGGAGAGTGTAATAAATTACAAATGTCACCCATAACCAATTGAATCAGCAGTTTTTTCTAGATGTGTTTCAACACTGCCAACACCATCCTGCCAAAACTTAAGAGTTGGTGTAAGTTAAGAACGGCTTTCAGAAAACAACAGCTTTGCCACAGAACTTCAGATGAGGTCAGGTCATGCATCAGGAAGACCGTGACTACTTACAACCGTGGAAACCAACGCAGGTCCTTCTGGTCAACTCCGAGGTTCCTCCACTTGTCGATCTGGCTTCTGGCCCCACACGTCTGCTGGCCTCAGTGGATGTCTCTTTGGTGGACCAGCTTCTCTACCTGGCTTCACCTGCTTACTCCTCCACTAGGGAAAGAACACCCCTGCCAACAGCCTAGAGGGACTGACCGCACCAAGTTACAAGATCAGAGAGGGGCCAGGGTGGGTGCTGCTTCTCCCTGCCACTCAGCAACGAGCACTGGTGACGGCTTTCGGTGTCTTTGCCTGACAGGAGGGAAGTGCAGACCTTCATCTAGGAAGAAGGGTCCAAGACGCGTGTGGCTCCACAGGGGAGTTTTCCGATGGCGTAAATTTGGTTCTCAGCAAGTGTGTTCAGATTTTTGACTCAGTAAGACTCATGCCTGGTGCCCAGGCTTTTCTGAATGCACCTGTTTCTATGGCTTTGCTGCCAAACATATTCTGCCAAAAAGGAAGCTTCCTAGCATGGTGTGCAGAGCGGAGCTGCGGTAGCACCACACAGATGGAGGGGAGGCAAAGGGAGTGGGCCAAGAGAAAAAATATTAAAAGCAGCTGAGCCTGCTTGAAGACCTATTTGCTCCGATTTCTGAAACTCTTCCGGAAAGGACATGGCAGGTAATAATTCTGCACTGATCAGGAGAGTCTAACAGAGTTTACCGGGTTGTTTATTTCTAAACTGTATTTGAGAACAAAATGCAGGCAATTTGAAGCCTTGTAATTTTAAAACTATGTGAAGAGCTTCTAGCCTTGGAAGAATTTCAAGACCATTTTCCTTGCAGAAAAAATGAAGTTGGTCATACAGGATTTCTTAAGATTTTCAAGAGAATGAAATTTTTTAAATGGGAGCATAAGAAGTTGGCAACTTTACAACCTAGAAATATGATTTACAATGAAGCTGAAAAAGTGTGTAACACCTGCAAGTCCTCATAATACTCTCTGTTTCTAGATGGACTTCTCAGAACCCACTATACCTTTGGCTTGACTGCCAAATCCAATGCATAAAAGAACATGGAAGACTGCTCCACATCACTGTGACATCAGACAAGGAAAGCTCTGGATGTGGAAAGAAAATGGAGAACAAGAATGTTTTCCAATTTTTTGTAGACTTGTATGTCATAACCTTGCGATGATTTTAATTCAAAGTTAATCAAGCTTAATAATATTTTCTTTCTTCTTTTGTAAAAACAAGAGGAGAAAAAATGTGGTAGCAGAGGGCTGACTTGGATTACACAATTGGAAACCATGAAGCTGTCTTTAAGATTTTCACATATAAAACAGGTTGCATTGTTTCAAAAGAAGAGAGGAAAAAAAGGCATAAATTACTAGAATCTTCCAGCTCCTAACCAAGAGATGCTAGCCATTTCTCCTTTCTTTAGACTCTATGAGTCAAAAACGCAATTCATCAACTGTAGCTCCAGATGGCCCTAAATCCATTCTATACTTTACAAATCTGAAGTATTTCGCCTACCAGTTTAAGGAAAATCTGGCTTATGATTAAAGTGTAAGAGTTAACAGTGCTACTCTTTCTCTTTGACTTTCAAGTTTAAAAAAACAAAGCTTTAAGTGATTAAGTGCTTGCACCCGAAGAGTAATCTGTGCCAAAGCATTTCAGGTTTCTGCCAAAGGGCACAGGGCCTTGCGGAAGGCAAGCACCCTCCTCTTACATTTTCGTCTGTGACTGAGACCTTCAGGGGAAGATCCCTGAAGGGCTCCTGTATCACCTGCTCCCTGATCTGACAGGTGCTGCTCTGTGTGCTCGTCTGCATCACTGCACCCTCGATCACGGCTGGTGAGTGGGGTGGCGGAAGGTGACAGCGAGCAGGGCCTCGCACGATCACCTCTCACACTCTGCCCCATGAGCCACCAAACTGCCTGCAGGCTGAGGAAGAGGGGCTCAAGGGCACCCAAACCTGAGGTCCTCGCTGGGACAGAGACACAGGTAAACTGTGCAGAAGCCACAGGTTAAGACAGCAGCCAGGTCCTGGCACGCGGCTTTGTAAGTGAACCAAGAACAGTCTGAGTTTAAAAGGAAAAGATCTTACGTAAGCTTTGGGAAACAGGAGTAGGTAACAGCATAAGAGTTAAACAGCACTCAAGTAACAGGAAAATGTGCCTTTGATGTTACATGTCTGGCTGCTCAGAGAATGCTTCCAGGTCACTGCTGGTATGCCCTGACCCTGACGTTAAAGACGCCTGCAGCCTGGCCCAGGCCTGAGGAGCCCTGCTCTTAGTGGCCTCTATGAACAGCCGGGTCTGCTCCTTGAGCTGGTCGAGTTCCACCTGAGTTGCCTGGTTCTGACGAATCAACTCCTTGGTTTTCAAAGTGATCTCCAGCAAACCGGATTTGTGTAGGACTACCAGGGTATTCTGAAAGCGCCTGTGCTTGCTCTGCCGCTGCTCTGGAAAGCTATCTGGGCTGCGGCAGAAGTGCTCGGCAGCCCACAGAGTGGAACTGTAACTGGCCGCCGGCGGGGACGGCGGGGAGCTGCTCTCCACCCCGTGCAGGGTACTGTCGGACGCGCAGACGGGGCTGGCGGGGGAGGCAAAGGTCAAGCTGGGAGCTTTAGCCACGTGGCTGCTGGACACCGGCTGCAGAGTCTGTGGACTGCCACCTGCCACCAGGGAGGGCACGCCCTGCAGAGCCGAGTCCTCAGCAAGCTTGGCACTGCGGGGCGCGGGGGTCAGGGGCTGTGGGGGGCCAGCACCAGTCTTGGTTGGCTCGCGAGCAGACAGGCCGGGGCCCAGTCTCTCAGTACAGACCTTCTTCTGCATGCCGCCTTCTCCTCGTTCTTCTGCACTGCAGGAAGGGCCCCTTTTGCCAGGATGAGGGGCTATTTTGGTATAAGAATTGAGAATGGGCAAGTAGTTCCTGGAGTCCGACTTTTTCTCACCAGCATGACACGGGCTGACAGGAGGCGGGACAGGCGGATGAAGGAACAAGAGCTGTGGCTGGGCAGAGATCACTTCAAAGGAGGGCTGGACAGTCCACGACTGGAGCTGGGAGGAGCTGCTGCCCTGCAGACACAGGGAAGAGAGGCAAACTTCTCGTTACCCGCGGCTGTCCGTGGGGCAAAGCAAATACCCAGATGGACAGACAGAGCTTCCCACACATGGGGTTGCCCTTCTTGAAAAGACTGGAGATGAAAGTGGCTTCAATATTCACTTGGGTCTGACATTGTAGATTTTCTCTCTTACGGGAAAACTGGAGGAAATAGCTATCTTTATTCAAGTGCTGTCACTCAAGAAAAAGAAAAGCGTAGGTAGGTGGAGTAATGACATAGTCAAGGTCACAACTGAGGCAATAAAAGTATGGACAGTACGACTTGCTGGCATAAATTAAAACGTGCGTGTCTCAATACCATCATGTGACTTTACACTAAAGTAAAGTCTTCCTTTAGTTACTTGTGGAATCTCTCTTACATGAAATCCACTATTGATTAAAAAGTTAAGTATTTTTTTTAAAGTTACCTACTGTCAGGAGGCCACAGGTCTGCTTCTACGGCAGTGACCCTCACCAACCACAGAGCCCTGCAAGGCAGCAACAGCCGCCACCTGGGTGCTTCCACACTGTGTGACTTTACATGGCTGTCTCAGTATTCTCCTGTCTTTGGGCCTAGCTAGAAGCACAGCTCTCCTCATTGAAATGAGAAGACTTAAGAATAAAGTCATAAACACCTGAGGCCAGGCAGAGAGAGCCCTGACAAAGGCTCACCCCCTTGGTGGAGTCACGTGATTGATCTGTGGAAGGTGATGGACCCTGCTCCCACGTGGGCACCTGATTTGCACACATTTCAGCTCCTTAGATATCTGGTTAGGAACTCTTAGCCAAGTTCAACTACAGTTCATCTCTGTGCAAAGGGTGGGATGACCTGGAAAGTCCATTCTGGAGTCCTCCTGGTGTTCAAATATACTCTGAGAGGTGCTGCAATAACAAGCAAGCAATGCTGGGCCCAGCAACCACACTCCCCCAGCAGAAGAGATACAGAAATCAGGAGTCTTTCAAAGAAGACGTCAGCCCAGTGCAGCTCAGCCAAAAGCAAAACTTCAGGCTGTCCCTTGGTCAACCACACCACAGGGGTTGACCTCCAAGGCAAACAGACCCAGAAGATACCCAACTCATTGCTCTCCCAAGATTACTCTCTCTAGTGCTGCTGTTATGCCCACTGACTTAGTCTGTCTGTCCCAATTATTAGATTTGTACAAGGTTACCACTCTTGTTGAAATCATCTAAGGGAATACCAGGCAAGATTTTAGACTTCCACAGGATCTCAGAATCATTTCACATAAGGCCTCATGTTAAAGATGAGGAAACTGAAGTTCACGGTGAGGAAATAATTCGTGTGTAAGAAGACATTGACAGAACTGGAATCAGACTCACAAGAGAAAAATACGTAAAACCAAGCAGCAATAATTAAGACACTATATAATAAGCAAAGATTTTTAAAATTTGCTATGTGCTGGAATTCTAGCATATGTGAAAACACAAAACTCCTAGACCGCTCCATCAGGTCAGACTGCCCTCAAGCCTCCTGTCTCCTGATCAAGCCTTCCCAGTGGGTCTTTATCCTGAGACGACGGCTCTGCTGGGCCCGCCTCCTCACCAGCAACTGCGGGCTTTTCTCCACCTTCAGGAGCTACCACAACACCCACAACAAAAAACACAGATGCCTAAGAAAGAGTGACAGGGGGCCGGAGAGGAAGGCAGAGAGGAAAGAGCAGGAGGCAGGAATCCTGAAGAGCACTGATGGGGCCTGAACAACCTCATTTGGGCTCCATTTCATGTCTTTATTCTCAAATCTCCTCGTTTCAGTAAGGAGAGCCGTGCTTCCAGCTGAGATATGATTTGTCAAAACAAATATCTTCAAATTCTTTTTCCAAACTCACCAGGTTGCCTTGTTGAAAATCAGTTTGAGTTGCTCAGCAATAACTAGGTAAGAGTTAAGACATTAGGGTTTCCTGTCAGGCTACAGCCATGTTCTTCCACCTAAGGTGGGAAGGTCACCTACACACAGCCAGATTGCAAACTTCACTAGCTTCAAGCAGCCTCATTAACAGAACCACGAGAGGACTAGTCTTTTCAGAGCAAAGCAGGATGAGGTTACATGTTCTTTTAACTAAGTTCATAGGACTGAGTTCTCTGACTCAAACACTGGGGTTAAGCTTAGATTTTTTATTTAAATCTTTTCTTTCATATCTAGATAATAACCACATAATTTGCATAGTTATGTAATAAAACCTAAAACAAGGTACTATTCAATTCTATGGCAATGCTGTGTGGAGTCTGCTGGTAGACTCCTTTTGGTATAGTCATACCTATACCAAAGAGTTGCTTTTTCGCTAATGACATAGCTCTGGCTGATTACTAAGAAAATGCTCAGAATATAACATGAGAAACAGGGAAATTGCCTCTACTTCTCAAATACTTCTCAAAGTCCCCAGGGAAATTCAAACTAAAAAAAAGCGCCTCTTTTTTTAAACTCTGTCATATCTTAGATGTACTATGGAAGTTAGGACATTTCTGCTTGGTTCCTTTAAACATGACTAAGGTATTCCAGACACCTTTGGACAAATGAGGGGTGCAGTCTTACTGTCTGGAAAATCAGAGTACACGTCCTGACTCTTGTACTCCTTGTTTCAATCCAGTCAGTAGCTAAAAGGCCGCACCCTCTTCCCAGGAGGGCAGCACGTGTTGGTGTGGTTTCTGGTAGTCTGCTTCTCAAACCCTTCCTTGGCGGAAAGAAACTCTGTGCACAGGAAGCTCAGCAACTTGAGTATGCAAAGAAGTGACGAGCCTGTGGTCCTCCTCACCTGTTTGACCAGCACATTCTTCATGACCACCATGGGGGACAGTGTCGGGAAGGCTCCGCTCGCGGGCTTGGAGCTTGGCCTTGGCCTGTCCTCTCGGCTCCAGCCTAAGGCGCTCAGCATGTCCTCGGACTCCATCTGCTCGGCCGAGCTCAGGCATTCTGAGCTCCCATCTGCTGGGCAGAGAAAGAGTCAGTTCACCCAGGCTCCCAACCAGTCCTCCTGGGGAGCCACAGACCCCCTGAAATCGAATGGAACATTTGTGATCCGTGCTTTTGAGAATTCTTCCAGCTGTCTAGCTTTCATGGGATTCTCAATGGGATGCATAATTATCTCTCCCACCCCAAGAGATTAAGGATCGCTGCACTAGGACAGCAGACTTCCATTCTAACTCTCTTATAGACAAAAGCCAGCATCAATTAGGGTTCATGTGAAAGTAACCATCACCAGTCTACAGAAGCGGATAAAGGCTTCAAAGTTAGCTCATTACTTTTAAGAATCTGTGGTTGAAAAGGGAGAGGAGTGTGCATGGAACCCGAGAAAAGATGAAGATCTTTAGAGGCTCTAGGCACCACATGATATAATAACAACAAAAACAAGTAACAATAAAACCCCAAGACTTACCACTTGGCTGAAACTAAAACAGATGCCTCCTAAGTTTCCTAACTGCAGAAGCCTGGATAAGCTCATCGAGCTGAGGCTCCGCTGTCTTTCTTTGTTCTCCTCCTCTACCCAGTTAAGCACCTCCTTTGTTAAGTGTCCTGAATGCATGCTGAGTGTGCCTACTGGGGATCCTGTACAACGGGTGATGGAAAGACTCTCCCCACGGCCAAGAAGACAAGGTTGGTCTACGTGACATCCATAAAGAAAGGACTTAATTAGTTCCCTGCTGGAGTAAACCAAGAGACTGCCAGTGAGGAGGCTGGGAATACCCTAGATGCTCGTCAAAAATCTCAGTGTCGTCTGGATGAGGCAAGACTGGAATGTGACTATAATTTAGAAGAGTGCAACTGTCAACACTTGCCTTTAATCAGATTCTCCAGAGATGCGTTTCAGAAATTACGGGTCTTGGGAAGCCTTCCCCTCAATCTATGGGATTGATTTAGCTGGTGTCCAGGCACACGTATTTTCACAAAGCACCACAAGTAATCCAGATACACACCTTTAGTTAAGAACCACTGGGCCAGAAACAAAGAACTTCAGAAGAAAAGTATGTACCTAGTACATGTATCTTGTTTTCTATGCAAATGCCATTCTGTATGAAAAGGAAACCAGGGCTCCTTGGAGAAATGGCTGATGTCTTTGGCAGGGAAGCTAGACATCTTACTGTCCCAGAAAGCAAGGAAGCACTCAAACACAAATGCGAGACACATCAAAGACACAGGTGCCATCTAGAAGGGACCCCCACTGACCCAATGTGGGACAACCTGGTATCAGAAAGAATACTGATAATGGGTTGACAAACCAAATCAGAAAAGAATTCTGTGAATCCACAGTGATGCTCAAAAAAGGGGGCAGAGAAGTGTTTCCTTAAAGAAGATCAACAGCTAATAAATTGTAAAGGAATGATACAGAATTAAATCACCATTTTTCAAACCACAAATTTAATAACTGGTTCAGGTAAGCATCATCAGTGGATGCAAAACCACTTGGCAAACAGGAGAGTCACACAATCTCAAAGTATCATCCCATAAACTGCTTATTAACTACAAAGAGAAAGGAGTACTTTCATAATAAAGAAATCAGGTCTACAATTACTGCCTTAATCAGAGCATCACCAAGAATAAGACAAACCTAGGAGTCACCTCATGTGTTGCAATGAGAAGGATATAACATCAAAAATTTAAAAAAAAAAATTTAGTTTTCTATTTAAAAAATGTTTATTCTTTTTCTAATACTGGGGAAGCTACCAGAGAAGTCCAGTGTGAAACATCCTACAAAACAACAGGCCTAACTCATTTAAAGATGTCAATTTCATGAAAAAAAGAGAAAGGAAAGAAAAGGGAAGACAAGGGAACTGTTCTAGACTAAGATCGAAAAGACAGGACAACGAAATGAAATGCACAACCTTCAGCTGAGTTCTGCACCCAAAACAAGCAAAGATACAAAAAAGACTAAATAACAGTTATAAAGGACACTATTGAGACAATGCGAAAAATCTAAATATGGATGGTAGCTAATTAATAACCGCCAATTACATCACATCCCAAGGTAACTGAAAGGATAACTCCAGCAGGGATGACACCATTGGCACCTGGCCCAGAAGTGGCTGGAGGCCTTCACTGGGACTACCTTCTGGGGCATATGAGTCTGAGAATTTTTAAGACTGCCTTATTAATAGCACAAAACTTCTTAAGGCACTGCTGCACTGAGAATAGGAAACTTTCAGAAAAACTACCCAGACTGTGCAACATGCTACAAAACAGCTGGCCTGATGGAGCTGAAGTTGTTACAGGAAGTACCAAAACGGCCACAGTATTGAGAATAACAGTGGGTGGGACTATGGTTAATATTTATTTTCTTCTCTGCGTGCACCTCAACTTCTAAGCTTCTACAATGAGCATATATTACCTTCATGACATTATTAAAAAAAAAAAACCCAAATATGATATTAAGACAGAGAAGGCAATGGCACCCCACTCCAGTACTCTTGCCTGGAAAATCCCATGGACGGAGGAGCCTGGTGGGCTGCAGTCCATGGGGTCGCAAAGAGTCGGACATGACTGAAGCGACTTAGCAGCAGCAGCAGCAGGCCTGCAAAGTTTGCCAAACCTGTTTGATCACAAGCATCACCAGAGACACTTGTAAAAATGGGAAACCCACACTCCAGGCCCTCCCCACAGGCCCTTGATGTCACAGTCTCCAGGAGAAGGGCCTGGTGTTTTTTTAACAAATGCCTCAGACAAGCCTTATGATGAGGCAAGCCTGGGAAACAATGCGAAAAGATTGAGAAGAAAAACCCAAAGAGCTGGACGCCGGCCCTCACTTTCCTGAACTGTACTTATTCTAATCCCTGACCCAGTGCTCTGCTCCTCTCAGAGCAACAACCTACTGATAACCTGGCTTCCCCTGCAGCTTCACCTACAGAGAAAAAATATACAAATCTAAGGGTGAGAGAGTTCAGGGTTCCTAAGAGCTGCATTTCTCACTATAAATTCATAAATCGACAAGATGGACTGATTAGTCTCTATGGGCTGGAAAATAGAAATCTTCCTCCAGGAGAGGGCTCCGCTCTCGGGATGCTGGCCCAGGCCGAATCCCCTGGCATCATCACCCCTCTGCATCCCCTGGGCCAAAAATGGTGCCACTCAAGCCGTATTTAAGCCACTACACTCAGACCTGGAGATTAAAAAAAGCCCAGCACAAAATTAAAAGATTTTCCGGGTAATGCAGCTAGTTCGTTCAGAAAAAACAGTAAGGAAAATTGTCCTGCTTTCTCATCTCTAATAGGTACTCAGGTTTGGAATGGGGCCAGGAGACTCACAGACCAAACACAAAGAGCAAACACTGGCAGGGATGGGCTGTCAGGAGGAAATGTTTTTAAACATAACAAAATACTCTCTTAGAAAAAAGATATCTTAACAAATTATATACTACCTTTGTTTAATTTGTTATATGTGGTGACAACATGCAGTTTTTTTTTTCGAATGTGACTATTGGAATGCAGTGTAACTGCAATATAACTATTCCTGTGAGAAAGGGGGAAAGACAACAGAATTATGAGTATTTTATATCTTTTCTCCCATAACCACTTCCCACAGTGGGGAAACGTGTACAATTTGAAGTTGAGAGTCTGAGCTGAAAAAAGATGTCAAACCGTTCCTTCAGAACTAACCCCACTGTGACTCTGATGAATACTCTGCCATGTGGCAACAGAACTACCATTTTAAGAGACCAGAGAGCCATTCATTTCTCCTGTGGGTGAAGTCTTCCCATCCTTATCACACAAATGAGTTTTACGGAGGACATTTTTCAGGCAAATCATTCACTACAGTGTAGAAAGGATAAGGTAATTTTAACCTGAAAATCCAGAGTCCTTATCTGACTCAGCAGCTGCCAGGCCGAGCTGACGAGACGCCTTTTTCATCTCTGAGCCCTTGCTTGGTTTGGCTGACAGCCTTCGAGAGCCCTCTCTGGACGGGTTCTTCCTCTCCATGTTTTACTGGGCTGCGAGGGGACTCAGTACTCTTTTCATCTGGACTGCCCTGTGAAAAAACAACAGTTACGTAAGAAGTCAGTGCCTGGAGAGCTGGGACAGGTGAACCAGCAGTGAGTAAAGCCGGGGCAAAGGACAGGGGCCTCACCCACGTCCTCAGCCGGCACTTTCTCAGAGGTCTCAGCTGACAAAGGCTACACGTTTACTCAGCAGAATGGTTTCCACCAAAGGCAGGCTCACTGTCCTCTCCCTGCCCTCTAATTCCATTACAAATGCAAAGCACACAGACCATCCAGTGGAAGCTTTGTAAACTGCTAACAAAGGCACATTTGATTAGCTCTCTGGAATGCTCCCTGAGGGAGAAGAGAGGAAAGGGGATGCCCACCTCGGGCCAGGCCTGCTTCCCAGGATACCTCCGCAGGCCCGAGACTTTCTGCCACCTCCCCGAGTGTAGTTTCTCAAATTAACCTTTCAGTTCTTTAGAGGAGGTAGTGAACAGAGAAAAAAACAACTCCTTATATATGCGTGCCACATTCTGGCTTAGAAAGTGCGTTTATGCAAACGGAAGACCACAGTGCTTTGATCCACAAACGCCCGTAACATTATTGATGTTAAGATTATCTCATTTGAGCCTCAAAACATCTTTCTCAGTTGTTACCCATTTTACAGAGGAGGAAGTTGAGGCTCAGATAAGTTATATTCAGTCATTTAAAAATACTTCCTGAGTGCCTGTTGTGAACTGGGCATAGTGCTAGTGGGGGGTACAGAGTGAATCAAATAGACCTGCTTCCCCTCTTCCTTGAGAGACGCCTAGATCTGACCCAGTGACACACAGCTAGTTCACAGCAGATCCAGAACTAGGTTAACAGCACAAACTGTGAGACCAAGGAGCCCTTCAAGACACTTTAACAGGGCCCTCTGAACAGTCAGGGCTTCCGTGGTGGCTCAGATGCCACAGAATCTGCCTCCAGTGCAGGAGACCTGGGTTTGATCCCCAGATCGGGAAGATCCCCTGGAGAAGGGAATGGCAACCCACTCCAGTATTCTGGCCTGGAGAATCTCATGAATAGAGGAGCCTGGCGGGTTACAGACCACAGGGTCGCAAAGAGTCGGACACACGCCTCAGTGACAAACACTTTCACTTTCTTTTCTGAACAGCCAAGGGATGGCAGCTGGAAAGGCGGCGCAGTAAGAACACAAGGATACTGCAGGGATAAAGAGAACAGCGGACCAACACGTAAAACAAAATAACAACGCAACTGGACAAGTGCTCCAGTCTGAACGTCTGTGTCCCCCAAAAATTCATATATGGAATCTTAATCCCCCAAGGTGATGGTATTAGGAGGTGGAGCTTAGGTCATGAGAGCTTCACCTCACGAGATGAGTGCCTTAGGCTCCAGAGAGGTCCCCAGCCCCTTGCACCACAGTCAGTGAGAAGTCTGTGATCCAAAAGAGGGCTGTCCCTGGACCATGCCGGCACCCTAAGCCTGGACTTTCAGCTTCCAGAACTGGGAGAAATAAATTTCTGGGGTTTATAAGCTGTGCGGTCTGCGGTGTTTTGTCATGACAGCCCAAATGGACTGAGGTAGTTCGTTTAAGCTACACCTGGAGGCATTCTTATTCACGATTCATTTTCGACTCCATCCGTTGGTCCTTCTGAGTAGAGAGAAACATGGGGCCCCTGTCAGACAGCTGTGTATCTGAAAACACCCTGAATGTGCCGAGTGTGAACGTTTCTGCTAATACAGGATCTAGTGAAGAACATCAACCACTCCAGAAGCAGAGGAGGGATTGGAAATAAAACTAAATAGAAGCTAAGGATGCTTACAGGCATCCTTGAACAGCTCTCTTGCTCTTTTGCATACAGTAGAAGTGGACTAAAGGGAATGCACGCTGATCAGAATGAGACTGAATTAAACACAATTCCCAGTAAAAATCAGTCTGTAACTCATTCAAGGTGAGTGCCTTCCCCACTCAGTCCACGCTGCGGAGCGCTCTTTGATGGAGCGCATTTAGTGCCACGTGCGTGAAAGGAAACAGCCCTGTCACGCCTCTCATTAAAAAAAAAAAGACAGCGCTAAGTCGTGTCTGACTCTTGTGATCCCATGGACTGTAGCCCACCAGGCTCCTCTGTCCGTGGGATTCTTCAGGCAAGAATACTGGAGTGGGTTGCCATTTCCTTCTCCAGAGGATTTTCCCAACCCAGGGATCTAACCCAGGTCTCCCACACTGCAGGCCCTGTCACACCTCTCACGGCACTCCACGTGTTGCACGTCTCTCCACTGGACAGCGAGGAAGTTTGACAGCATGGACAAGTCAGTTTAAAAAGCAAAATAAAATGCAAAACTGTTCTCTAAATCTGGATCCTTTTGTATGAAACCCAACAAATGTATACCTCTGTCTGAAACTGAACAGGGGGCTTCTTCAGAAATGGCAGCAGCTCTCCCTGGTGGATGGGCCATCAGACTAAATGCAAGCCTGACTCTGCTACTGATTTAGATTGGGAAGGTAGCTCATAGCAGTTGCAACTAATTCAGAACTTGACAAAGTTTCACATTATCTTATGAAATGGATTATTTTACAGGCATTTGAGATAAAGCATCCCAACTTCTTCCACAATCCTTGCAACAAGACAAGGAACAAGGTCTTGCTACTGTTATTAAGCTGCAGTCAATAGAGCTACAGAAAATACACAGGAATTTATCCGGCTCGTCTGAGAATTTTCAGGACAATACTGATTGTGGGGTCAAAATGCTAAAATGTGGACGTTAAAAGGAAAACAGATGCAAAAATTTTAGATTCTGGGGAATTGGTGGCAATTAGAAATAGAGACTGCAAAATCTACTTTAGAATAATAAAGCGACTGCTTTCGATGTAGAAGTGCTAAAAATATGAAAGCCTCTGTCCTAAGTAAAACTCTCTTTCAGCAGTCTCAGTGTCCAGGAGAAGTTCAAGTGGGCATCAGAACAAAGGGCTACATGCCATCCGACCTTTCCTCTGAGAGACGCGCTTCCCTCCCGGGAGTGGCGCTGAAGATGTCAGTTAGCCAGTGAACAACAGACCCGTTCATACACAGCACAGACGGGGCCCCCGACCAGAGAGGCAGAGCGACGGCGTTTACCACTGGTGCCCTCAAACCCAGGGCCATGCCGATGGGAAAGTCTGAAAACTTTAAGATTATGTTCCTGGTCGGTATCATTTTACAATAAAGTCAGATGCTCATAAGCTGACCAAGGGTTGAAGATGGGTTACCAAGCTCATACCCACTGCGCCATCTCTGACTCCTGGCAAGACTGGAAACCACGACAACTGTCTTACACACATCTCAGATCCTCATGAGCCTAACTCTGCATTAGAAGGACTCCCGAGCTAAGCTTGAATTGACCTGAAAAAGGCCTCTTATAACTGCACATGTAACACATAGTCCAAAAGGTTCCCAGAGAGAGCTGCTGCTGCTGCTGCTAAGTCGCTTCAGTCGTGTCCAACTCTGTGTGACCCCATAGACGGCAGCCCACTAGGCTCCTCTGTCTCTGGGATTCCCCAGAGAGAGCAGTATACACTAAAACTCACAACAGAAAGTGAACCAATATATCTAGAGGTTTACATCAATAGGTGTAAGATAAAAAAATTCTAACAAGAGAGGCACAGCACTTGGTTCTTCTATTTATGTACTTCTTACATTAGAGTCTAATTATCTGTTCATCTCTTCAACCTCAAGGGTTGAGTTTTCATCTCTGCAACCTCAGCCCCTAACAATTCATGTGTGAGGTATACTCACAGAATAATAAATTCCAACAAACCTCTGTCCTGCCGAGTCTCAGGACAGGTCTAACAGCTTAGCTGTCACCAGAACACCTGAACGGCTTGAAGGTCAGGAGTCTGCATTTCCTGGTCACCTCAAGCACCACGGTCACCTCAAGATTTAATGTCTAGGTCTGGTCTCCTGCAGGAAACAGGTATTTCATCCACGCCTCATTTTAAGCCACCTCTCATTTTGCCTTTAAATCCAGCAGCCAAACTAAAGGTTGATCTAATCCACAATCTCTATGGAGATTCAGGCTTCTGATAAAAAGAGGCCCAAGGTATGCAAGGGAAGGATCTGAAAAGCTGCTTGCAGATCCCTCTGTAATACACAGCTTGGCAACTTTCCTGAGAGCTCAAGTTCCCTTTAAAATGTGTCACGTGTATAACAGGCGTGCACAGACAGAGGTGTGAGGTGAAAGCCCAAGCAGAGGCTTAAATACAATAAAGATACACGGCCAGAGAAAATTAAGACTTTACCACCCAGAAAGCCATGAGTAATCCCAGTTGGATTATAAATGCATTACTAGGTTTTTCTCTGAAGTCATTTTCTCTTGGTCTGCATTTTCAGAGATACCAATCTGGGGGAATGTCTGTGGATTTTAACAAAGGAGAAAAAAAAAACCAACCAACCATCTACCTACACCTCTAATACTCCTCTTTCCTTTCACAACCATTTGCACGCTTCGATTTGGCTGTAAATTTTGGTCAAAGATCCTGAACCCGGATTCCATACAAATGTCCTCTGTTTGGAACCAGGTATGTATGGCTCACTCATTTTGCTCTTTCAAAGATTAGATGAGACTAGAGAACTTCCTCAAATCCCCCTGCCTGGAGAAGAGCTCGCAGTTAACAGTGCCCACCACCCCTCCCCATTCGCACCAGCCCACGATACATCTGTGCCAGACAGCAGGAGCGCCCTCCAGGCACCCACCAGCCTGCCGGCTCAGCAGGGCAGAACTGGGCAGACCCTTGGACTGTGCTGTGACTGGCATGCCACCAACCTGCCAGGGCAAACGCCCAGGCCATGCAGTACTGCCAGGACTTGGGCAATCACACGGAGCCTGACTGCGGCCCGGTGCCCTGGGGCCTGGATGGCTCGGAGGTCCCCTGAACCCACCCACCGTCAACCACTCACTCCGTACTTGGCACTGGCCACCTTCTCGGCCACCTCCCCGCCCCCTGGCACCACGCCTGGCACAAGCTGGTCACCCGGGGCGGGGGGGGTAAGCACCAGCAAAGTGGGTGACAGCGAGTCTCTGGAAAGAGACAGCACACCTGTGCCCCAGGTCCAGAACTGGGCGCTACCCACCCGCGCCCCCACCCCGCAACCCCAAACCGGATGGGGGGAGTGCGGGCAGGACCCTCACAGGGTTACCAGCGCTCCTTGGTCCCGGCACACAAACCCCTCACCGTGACCTCCTCTGGCGCGCGGTCCTCACCCTCGCAGCAAAACCAACCGACTCACCGGTGCAGGGAGCATCACCCCTGCTCCCACCATCTGGCCCTCGGCACCCCGAAAGTGCCCGCTCTCGTCTTGCCTGTTCCCTCCTCCTCTTCCTTGCGCCCCCTTCCTCTCCGCCGGCTCCTCGCCCAAACCCTTCCCCTGTCCCCGCAGGCCCCCGTCGCTCACCTAGCACCGGGGTCGCAGCTCCACAAGCGGACGACCCATGGGTACGGCGGCGCATGCGCGAGCCCGGCCCCGCGGCTCCATGACAACCTCGTCGTCGTCGTCGTCGTCGTCGTAGCGTCTCAAGCGAGCCCCTCCTCTCGGCCGCCCGCCCATTTCTCCTCCCGCTCCCCGCCGCCTCCGCGACGGCTTTCGCCAGTCACGTGACACGGCTCGGAGGACCCGGCACCACCGAGACTGCTCGCTGTTCTCCTAGAAGGGCTCTTGGAGGCGCCCGCTCTTCCGGTCTCAGCCGGAAGACGACGCCAGCACGTCGGCCTCAGGGAGCGCGGGGCGGGCGTCCCCTCAGAGGTCGGTGCTCTCTCTGCGGAAGGCGGGCATCTCTGTGGTTAGTAGTTCCTCAGACCAAGCCGCCATTTTGTACGGGGACCTTGTGCGAGAGCAGCTGCTGTGGAGCGGGCGCGGGGCGCGGTTCTGAGGCGGGACTGGAGAAGCCGGGGCGGGTCGGCTTCTAGCAGACAAGGCCGGAGGCGTGCTTCTTCTGAGGGCGTGGGTGGAAGTCAGCCCGGGGAGACCGCTTTCTCGGTTTTACCCCGAGACGCTGTCGGCGTTGGGGACCGGGACGGGCCATAGGCTGACTTGCGCTCAAGCCCGAGTGGAAGCAGCTGGGCAGCTTCGCCGGGTCTCGGCCCGAAGGAGGCTTGCCCGGACCGCGCCCCCGTCGCCCCCAGCACTGCTCATCTTGTTGCCGAGCCTGTCGCTGCGTCGGTTTGCCTTCCTTACCTCCAGACGGTGCTTCACGTGGCAGGGACGCAATCAGTATTTTTTAATGGGTGATTTCATGTCATTTGATGTATGACTCATTGTGCGACTGACCGAGATGTTGAGTTTCAAATGGATCCTGTTTCTCAGGCCAGTTCTTAAATGTCACCACGAACAGCATGTTATCAGCTAAACAAACAAAAAAAAAGGGGGGGGGGGTTGCGATCAGTTGAAGTTCCGATGCATTGAATCAGTGAAGGTTACCTCCTAAATTAGAAAAAGTTATTTTACAGTTGGAAAAGGGTACAGAGATGAATTTAAAGATTGCCACCGGTAGAGGCAAGTTCTGCAGCTGCCCTGTCCAGTAGGGTAGCCACTTATCACGAGGGGGTACTGCTGGAACTGATTAAATGAAATGAAAAAGTGGGGTTTCTTTTTTCATTCAGGCTGTGCACATTTCAAGTCCTCAGCAACCACGTATAGCTAATGGTTACTTGGTTGTGTAGCGCACTGATTACCGGCACCATGGAAAGTTAGGATCTAAAAGATGGGTAGGGGAAATTCGCCCTCTGTCGGTAATCTAAGCCTTGCAGAGTCATAGGTGATCCCATTAGTCCTCCAGACACAGATAATGCTAATGCATTACCAGACATAAATGTATTTATTAGCATAAGCTCTACCAACAAATAATTGAGTGCCTGCAGCATATATGGCTTTTGTTTAGGTGATGGAAGGACTGTTAACAATTATCAAGTAATGAAGAGCCAGGCAGCTGTGTGTGTGTGAGAGAGAGCGAGTTCTGTCACGGAGTTGTGTCTGACTTCTTTGTGACCCCGTGGACTGTAGCTGTCAGACTCCTTTGTTCATGGGATTGTCCAGGCAAGAATACTGGAGTGGGTAGCTATTTCCTTCTCCAGGGGACCTTCCCCACCCAGGGATTGAACCCTGGTCTTCTGCATCGCAAGCAGATTCTTTGCCATCTAAGCCACCAGTGAAGCCCATTTTCTTACTGATATCTGTACAAGTTGATGAGGTCGTTGTTTATTAATGTTTCCAGTTTTTAGATGAAGGCACTGAAGCTTTTGTCCATGATGACAGAGCTCCTAAGCCCTGGATCTAAACGGTTAGGCCATACTGCCTCTTGTGGAGGCAGAATAAAACAGTGTCTGCCCTCAAATACCTTAGATCTGATACAGGAAATACAGATATGTTTTAATAAGTTGTATGAGACAGAATTGCCAGTGGATTCTGAACAAAATCTAATAAAACCAAAGGAAAAATAACCTGCTTGTTTTCTGCTGTTGACAGAAAGAGACCAGGAGGTAAAGCTTTAAGAAGGTCCGGTAATAGTAGGATATCCAGTAATGGAAGTGGGTAAGAGCAGAGTGCATACCAGCCAAAAGAGAAAGGGTGAAATAAGCAAAGGTATGAAGATTATTTTAATCCTCCACAAGTGCAAATAAGTCATACTTCCCTGGTTTCACCTATCCAATGACCATGCTGTGTCAGTCATTTGAACTTCAAAAACAGATTTGGTAGTGGAACCAAATGAATCAGACTAATTTACTGATAGGCATAATTTCAATTGAGCTACTGTGTGGTTCTATTGTATATAATTATATACATAGAATAACCAATTCATGAAAATGGATAATCTTTCATAGAGCCTCAGTTCAGTTCAGTTCAGTCGCTCAGTCATGTCCCACTCTTTGTGACCCCATGAATTGCAGCACACCAGGCCTCCCTGTCCATCACCATCTCCCAGAGTTCACTCAGACCCACGTCCATCGAGTCCGTGATGCCATCCAGTCATCTCATCCTCGGTCGTCCCCTTCTCCCGCCCCCAATCCCTCCCAGCATCAGAGTCTTTTCCAATGAGTCAACTCTTTGCATGAGGTGGCCAAAGTACTGGAGTTTCAGCTTTAGCATCATTCCTTCCAAAGAAATCCCAGGGTTGATCTCCTTCAGAATGGACTGGTTGGATCTCCTTGCAGTCCAAGGGACTCTCAGGAGTCTTCTCCAACACCACAGTTCAAAAGCATCAATTCTTCGGCACTCAGCATTCTTCACAGTCCAACTCTCACATCCATACATGACCACTGTAAAAACCATAGCCTTGACTAGACTGACCTTAGTCGGCAAAGTAATGTCTCTGCTTTTTAATATACCATCTAGGTTGGTCATAACTTTTCTTCCAAGGAGTAAGCTCTTTTAATTTCATGGCTGCAGTCACCATCTGCAGTGATTTTGGAGCCCAAAAAAATAAAGTCTGACACTGTTTCCACTGTTTCCCCATCTATTTCCCATGAAGTGATGGGACCAGATGCTATGATCTTCGTTTTCTGAATGTTGAGCTTTAAGCCAACTTTTTCACTCTTCTCTTTATAGAGCCTAAGCAACGTAGAATTTTTTCTTTCTTTGCTGATTCACCAGGGTTTGCAAATCAGCATCCTCTGATGACAGTTTACTATCAAAGTGCCATGAGTTCTTTTCATCTTCATCGTCACACTCAGGGTTCTGTGATGGAGAGTGGTTTTCTAAGCACCATCTCTTCTTGCTGTGGAATCCTTTCCAATTTGAGTCCTCAGTACCAGTCATGGGTTAAGACTCATTCTGCCGCCACCACTGCCAGCAGGGGGAGACCTGCTCCTTGAAATGCTACACTTAGGGGTTTGCAAAAAGGCTTCTTTTCCTTTCTGCCCTCACAGAGAGTGCCTGCCACACATTGCAGGCCAGGAACTGCACCTCTGCTCAGCCTTCTCCCAGACCATGTGAGGATTTGAGTTTTCAGTCCTACGTAGGGTGCTGCGAAGAGTTAACTTTGTGCTGAGTTTTATTTGAAGATATTTTCAAGTATCCAATCTAGTATATAATTTGCAATATAAGTAATTCTTTAATACTTACTTTAATGAAGTTGAATTTAAAATTAAAGTTATTTAAAATTAATGAAAATAGTATAATAGCAGTGAAAGTATTCAAAAGATCTAATTTCAAATCCCAGCTCCTATTGATACCATTTTACAAAGGATGGGGCATTTCAACATCTTCCCTCACATAAGACACAGGAAAGAAGATAGGCCATAATCTCATAAGTCAAAAACTGAATTATTTCTGCTTTATGAAATTCATTGCTATTCCTATTTTTCCAGTTTTGCTGAGGAGCAGTGAAAACATCACCACAAGGACTGGCATTAGTTCTTGAAGCAACACTTGAGAACCATCCTTTTTTCTCCCTTTGAACTTCAGTTTGGCCATCTGTAACAGTTAATCCTGAATCTGGCATTCAGCATTACTGCTGACCGCTTCACAGTTTTTTTAGAGGGTCTAATGGAATGGCGGTTATGTGTGTGCCCCCAGAGTCCCAGCACCGTGGGTCAGTGAGCAGAGAGGAGAGGGATGTTCCAGCCTGCGTGTGGGGATGGGAATCAGCAGGTCCCAGACTGGCAGAGGCAGAGATGAGCGATAGCAGGATGCGTATTCCATGCTTCCTCAGGAAAAATGGTGCCTAAGCCCCCACCAGCCAGGTTAGTTCTCAGCTCATATTTTTAGGGCTATCTGGAAGAACAGAGACAATAAAAGGAGGTTTGGGTTACAGTCAGGGTGTCAATATACTAGGCATGGGTTTGATTTCAGGGACAATGGAAACCCCTCCCACAAAGCTCCCTGTCTTCTTGCCCACACCTGAAATTCCTCAAGTATAAGTGCTCAACCTGCAGCTGCTGTAGAACCCAAGACAAATTCTCTCATCATAACTGACACAGAGTGCTATTTCCAGACGCTGTCCTAAGTGACTTGCCCAGATTTACTCCTTTAATCCTCCCACAGTCCTGTGACATGGTTGTGGTATCGTTCTCGTTTTACAGAGGAGGAAACTAAGGTCAAGAGGCCATGTCACTTGCCAAGGTCATGAGTGGTAAGCAGTGGGGCAGGAATCGGATTCTGAGTCCTTGCTTCTGGCCGCTCTGCTAGGCTCCGTGTTTGGTGGAAATGGTGCTACCACGCCCTTTCCCGCTGTGCTGAGCAGGAGACCAGTGGGGAGCGGAGCTGAAGGCACCAGGTCCAAGCATTTGTGTGGGAAAGGATGCCAGGAGTGGAGACTGGGCACTGTAAAGGCAAAGTCTGCAGAAAACACCTCCAGCTGATCCTCTCTTTCACTCTGCACATGGCAGAGATATTTCTTGTGTGTGACAGGGTATATGCTGATTTCAACCCACACATCTTTCCAAACCACTCAGCAGCTGCCTTTTGCTTTTTTATCCCCTATCTAGAATCTTCCCGGTGGAAAGGTTTTTAAAGTGTCATCTCCCCTCACTGAAGATGAAGTCTGTGATTTAAACTCACAACTTTTTCTCTGGCTGACTCCGAAAGCTGTTCAGTTGTCCCTTTGTGTAGACCCATTTGACTTTAGAAGTTCTCCCTGGCCTTGTATCTTCCTTCCCTTCTGTAAACAGCTTTCCAGTCACAACTGAGTTCCCCACCATGGGCTCACCAAAGACAAGAAATACAGGCTAGCACAACAGAAAGCCAGACAGAGCTGTGGAACCTGACACTCCCATAATAGGAAGCTGGCTAGAGAGCCCAAGATAAGAGGCAGCCTCCACGTAGACATCAGTTACTCTTGAAATTGAACACTTGCTGTGTCTTGTGGGTTGATCTAAACTGGTTTGCATTGTAATTTCTTGGGTACCCATCTCCCCCACTGTGTCTAAGCTCTTTCAGGGCAGGGATTATACTGAATATTTCTCCTACAAAACAAGTTCTTCATAGTAAGCATTCAAACAACTTGACATCAGGGGGACCCCAGGTTCCTGAAAAGTTGACAATGGGCTTCCATATCACTGACTGGACTTCAGAGAAGGAAGACACCACCAACCAGGATGGTGAGGGGTTTCCCGGGCCCCTGGTGCAAGGGTTGAATGGACATGCCCTTTTATTTTATTTTGTTGTTCCACTCTCTCCCACCTCCAGGCCTTTTGCACACGACTGTATGTGTCTTGTTGAGAAACTGGAGTGAAGGTAGCTGCCCACAGGTTTTGCTCCACACTTGTGATTCTGGCAAGGAAATTCCAGAACCTCTGTTGCTCGTGCTGCCTCACCCCACCCCATCCCCGGTCTTCGGAGGGTCTGTTGTGCATTTGCTCAAAAGTGCCCTTGAATCCTCCTCCCTCACTTTCGATTTGGCTCGTGGCTGACTTATTTGGAATCCCAGGAAGCACCGTGTAAAGCCTGGTAGTCAGAGATGACGAATTCCATGGCTTCCATTTGCAGATGCAAAATGCCCAGGAACTTCCCCACCAGCACTCCCCTTTCCAGCACCAGATAGGCAGGGCTGGTGAAGGCTGAGGTCTTCCCTCCACATGGGTGGGCCAGCTTGGCATCAGTCAGCATCTCAACAGGCTGGATAAATCAGGATGGCACAAGATGTTGGGTTCAAGCCTTGCCCAGTTGTTTATCAGAACTACCTGGTTGATTTTATCTCCAACTGATTACCTGATCCCAGGGTCCAAGATCTTAAATTTCAAACTAGAGACTGAAAAACAAGTAATTTCCTAAAAAGACTTAAACATTAATATCATATTCATGGGAACAGGGAGTGGATAGATATCCTTTTGTTTTTAATTTGGGGGAGTGGTCCTTTTGAAATTCATATGAAAAAGATGAGTACTCTCAGACTCCCAAATCTGAAGTGGCATTTAAATTTAAGTCCTTTTCTTAATGTCAGAGACACTTTCTGACATTCCTTATGCATTCTGCAAAGCTTTATTGGATTTTTTGGTCTATTTTAAAGACTAGGATGTCTGTACCTACAGTGGAGTCAGGCAGCTCATTTGCCTAAAATGTCTGGGAAATCATTCCAAAGAAATTAATGAGAGCATTCTCGTGATATAAAAGAGTATGGTTTATTCACCCAGAACTTGGGTTTCTTTGAAATGTTGAGTGTCCCTTTTAAGACTTAAAGGCTTCTTTTATTCAGTAAAATTTCATCCCAGCTGGAGTCATGGGACCTGCTGATCTGGAGCCCTTGTGGAATTGACAGCATCCACATCAGAATTTCAGGGCTTTTGGTCCCCTGCTTTGTGGACAGGGATAACAGGATCACCCACAGGACTTACCCACAGGGTAAATCCAAGAAAATTCACTGGATGTCTTGTGCTAATAGTTAAACGAAATTCTCCCTCCAGCACTTTCTGACAGGGCCTGGGGATTTTCTCCAATGTTACCACATTTCGGGAGAGATGGTGTCATCCAGGTGTAGGTGTTCTTGGCCGTCCTTTACCTATTGTCTCCTCATGTCCATATAGCCGAGAGAGCAGATGACAGGTTCATCTGTGTTACATGGGGAATTACCAAGTGGTTGCCTGGCAACTCACGCAGCACAATCAACATGGTCTCTGTGGTAGAATGTAGAGTGGTTGACTTTGCCTTTCGAGAATGTCTGTTTGCATATTTCTTTTGGGCTTCTGGAAAAAATAGGTCATGTTTTTCTGGATTTGAGGCTATTAAAATGGACTTCTGTACTGCTTTACAGTGCAGGAATTTAGTATTCATTTTAAAGCAGCCTGTTATTGTCAGAAATGACAACAATCTGATTAAATCATTAATGCAGCAATTGCATCAATTAAATTCAATTCATAAGCATCTTCCATGTGCCAGCTACTATGCTAAATACTGTCAGGAGTTATAAGGATGAACAGGTATGGTCCCTGTCTCGGGGAATGTGTGTGTTTAATCGATGTATATAAATCATTTGTTTACACATGTCAGACAGCTGAGATGGATATGTAAAAGGAAGGTATTGTTATTTGGAAGCGTTCCTTAGTGTTTGATCAAAGGATTTTCCCCTTTTATTTAGATTCCTTCCTTTATAGCTTACAGCTACAATCAGTTCAAAAAGCTGCAATCAGTTAGAAATCACTTTTAAGACAGAGCTCTTACTGGAATCTCAGTAATTAGCAGCTTTTAAACAGCTCTTTTGGAGTCTGACCCCACCAGTGTTGTCGGGAGGATGGTGCTGCCCTCTGTCTGCACTGCCATCTTCCCGTGTGATTGCTGCTGAGGCGTTCACAGCGTGCCCTCACCTCTAGTTTACACATTTCTGTCATAAGGAGCCAAAGAAAAGCTTGCTTTTCTTTGTCTTCAGTGCCATCAGCCTCCCTCCACTTAAGGAGGGACTTTGGCATGTTCCAGATCTTGCATTAAGGAGTCTTTAAGCTTGACCCCTTGAGCGAGGTCTTTCCCATCGGGTAGACTGTGGCTAGAGAGCACCCGGGGTTTGACTAGCCCTGTTCCCTGGAGTTGATTCTCCTGGGGTATTGATTGGCATCTTTTCTTCCCCAGGAAGCTGCCAGGCCATGGAGTGAAAGCTCTGTCAGTTGCAGCACTGGTGCCCAGCCCGGCACACACTCACTGGCCGCTCCTTCTGAGTGGACTTGGATCCACAGATGAAGGCGGTAGCTTCCACGGGTAGCTGTATTCTGGCACCAGAAATGTCCCCCTGCCCCTATGTTTTGTGAACCAACTTGCGTTCCACATCCCAGGCGGGACCTGCAGTTTGCTCATCTCTGCTGCCCAGTTCCCTCAGATGCTTTGCCATTCGTGAGAAATCAGTCAGACCTAGACTTCCTGTCTTCACAGAGAGTGCCTGACCTTTGCTTCCAGACCCAACGTCAGGCAGAAGGGGATGCCAGGAAGGAGACAGAGGGGAGAAGGGGACCGTATTTGACCCGGCACTATGGAGATGTTTTCCTGATGCTTCCTCGTTGCAGCCTCTTTGTGGCTTCTATAGCTCTTGGCAGCCCATTCTCCAGGTGGAGCTCAGACGTGTGAACGCCTACTGCTCTAAGGAGTCCTGATGTAGCCTCCCGTTTCCAAGCACCTTTTCACTTAGGATCAGACCAACCAACATTCACTGTGTGCATTTTACCTCCCGAGGGTCCAAGGACACATTAAAGACTAGGACACAGTCTCCACCCCTGAGAAGTTCACAGTTCAGTGTTGGTAAGTGCAGTGATAAAGATGCTGAATGTGGACAGAAGGCCAGTGAACTCAGGAAGAGGGTGGGAGTCAGGAACAGAGAGAGTCAGTTCAAGGTCTGGAAGGATGGCAGACAAACAGAGGCCTCTCTGTTTACCTTTCAAAATGGGCCTGGAGCAGGGTCCGTTTTAACACCCTTTGATGTTGGGAAATCTTTGACGTCTCTAATCTGTATCATCCATATTGCAGCCTACCCCACAGGTCTCATTCCAACTTCAGTTGAAACAGCAAAAACCTTTGCCTCATCTCCTGATCATTTAGAAACCTTTAGCAATCATATCTGTTGCTCTGCCCTAACACAGAAAGAGTTACTTCTTTTCCTTCTGGCCCTGAACCCTATGATTCCCCCTTCCTAGGGCCCTCCGGAGAAGGGGGAGGGGAGGCAGGGTCATCAGCCAGTGGGAGAATTGCTCTTGGAAGAAGTCTGCTCTGTAAGCACATTTCATGGCATCTTTACTAAAGACGGGATGTTCGAAGTTGAATGGCACATAGAAGAGAAGAATAAAGTGCAGTGTTTCACAGCAGCGCATCAGTAGACTTCACCAGCCTAGGGTGCCAGTGAGGTCACACTGACATCCAGACTCAGTCTTGCCAGCTCTGAGCCCCTCTTGAAGGTCTGTAGAAGTCCCTGCTTATCTTCTGTCCTATCAACTCTTCCTCAGTTACTTCCGGAGGCCCCTGAGGTGTCTCCCAAGGAGACAGAGTTAGATCCACTCTGCTGTTGAATTGTGGCCTCCTGCTGATGGTCCTACTCTTCACAGCCCCTTGGAAAGGGAACCTAGGGACTTCCCTAATGGTCCAGGGGTTAAGAATCGGCCTGCCAATGCAAGGGACATGGGCTTAATTCCTGGTCTGGGAGGATTCCCTGTGCCGTGGGCAACTGAGCCCGTGTGCAGCCCTACTGAAGCCGTGCACTCTAGAGCCCGTGCGCTCTAGAGCCCGTGCTGTGAAACAATAGAAGCCACTGCAATAGGAAGCCCACGCACCACAGCTAGAGCAAGCCTGCAAGCAGCAACAAAGAACCAGTGCAGCCAAAAATAAGATAAAAAAGATAAGTGAATAATTAATTTTTTAAAGAAGTGCACCTCATCAGTGTGTGTGTCTTCAGTAAGAACACTGTTCTTAGAGCGGTCACTCCTGTTGCCTGGGGATGCCATTCTCTCCTGGGGCCACTACACCACCAAGTGGCCAAAGTGGAGGGCGGGATGGATCTGTAGGGAACCAATGACCTTCTCACTGATGGGTTGCCCTTTATAGCCCGTGTGCCCTAGCAGAACGGCTGGTATCTTTTAGTTGCTCAAAGTCTCACATGATTACTTCTGTCACCTCTATCATGCTAACTCTCCTCATTGGGGCTGGAGACGAGTTTCCAGGCAGGATAGGGGATGATCGCTCCCTTACTCTGACCTTCCTCCCAAGGAGCTCTGCACCCAAACTAAGCAACCCACAAAGCAAAAGGAGTAAAACTCAAAACCCTTCTACTTCAATAAAAATAACAAAACTGTGCCAACTGATGCAAACAAATACTAATACTTGGCATGGAGGTGGGCGGGGGAATTGGTGGTGTTCTGTAAGCTCCCTCCCAGAGTTAACAAAAGCCAGGAGTACTGAGGCTTTCTTGTGTAACTTGAAAATAAGGTAAAGACTACCCACCTCATTCTTAAAGGCCCCTCTTGTTTCCATGGAATGTAATGCATGAAAGTGGCTATCTCATGGGCAATTGGTGAGGGTGTCACGTAAGAGAAATTAGCAGGACTTCCCTGGTGTTCCAGTGGCTAAGACTCTGAGCTCCCCCAGGGGGCCCAGGTTCAATCCCTGGTTGAGAAATTAGATCCCACATGTTGCAATGAAGAGTTTGAATGCCGCAACTAAAGATCCTGCAGGCTGCAATGAAGAGAGAAGATTCCTGCGTGCTACAACTAAGACCCAATGCAGCCAAATAATTTTTTTAAAGAGAAATTAGCAATGGTGGCTGTCAAATGGGATTCTTGCTCTACAAGAATTTTGATTGTAGACTGGAATCATGTTTCTCTAAAACAACAATAACAAAAGCCAACCAACACAGAGCAAAACTATTTAGATCCAGGTAATGCTATGGCTTTTCCAGTAGTCATGTATGGATGTGAGAGTTGGACTGTGAAGAAAGCTGAACGCCAAAGAATTGATGCCTTGAACTTTGGTGTGGAGAAAACTCTTGAGAGTCCCTTGGACTGCAAGGAGATCCAACCAGTCCATTCTAAAGGAGATCACTCCTGGGTATTCTTTGGAAGGAATGATGCTAAAGCTGAAACTCCAGTACTTTGGCCACCTCGTGCGAAGAGTTGACTCATTGGAAAAGACTCTGATGCTGGAGGGATTGAGGGCAGGAGGAGAAGGGGACGACAGAGGATAAGCATCGCCGACTCGATGGATGTGAGTCTGAGTGAACTCCGGGAGTTGGTGATGGACAGGGAGGCCTGGTATGCTGTGATTCATGGGGTCGCAGAGTTGGACACAACTGAGTGACTGAACTGAACTGAACTGAATGCAAAAGACAAAGACAGAAGTGGAATTTCCCTGAAAGTAGACTTCATGGTATGGTAGACAGAGCTTAGGGAGTGGCATTAAAGATATCAGTCAAATTCAGGCTTTGTCACAACCCATGGTTGGTTCCTTGATTAAATCTCTTTACCTCTCTGGGCTGCTATTTTTCAGTTTTGAAAGGCAGCAATGATAACGTCTGCCCTCCTTTCCAGGGTTGTGAGAAGGGGATAAGACAATGTAAGTGAACATGCTTTACAAGCTGTAAAGCGTTCGTTGTTCTCTAAAGGCAAGCTGGAGGAAGGAAATACAGCAGCTGTCACATCCATGTGACTTTCACGAGGCTGGTGGGGTCTTTCCCAGAGTAGCTCTGTGTCCACACATCATGTGTCTTCAGCCCAGATGTGAGGTCTGGACTCAACAGAATCCATCTCGACGCAGTGCCTTGTCCTTGTTTTAAGGACAAGTGGGAAACAGTCCACGTCTCCTCCACTGCTGAGACCAGTCCTAGAACCAGAGGCAATGGGACTGACTTAGTGCACGTGTGTGCTTGCTGACATGCTGACATCAAGCATCCGCCCCTCTTCGCCACCAGGAGCCAGCTGTCTGAGCCACTTTCCATTTCGGAATCAATGGTGCACTTTCCCCAGCATCATTCTTCATGTCAAGAGCACTGGTGACTGACGCAGCTTAACTTAAAAGAGTATTTCACTAGTATCTTTGGGATTTGTTTTCCAAGGTAGGGACACTCCAGGTTTTGATGCTGGTACTTTCTTGATCTTGCGGGAAGGATGCTGCATAAGCAGGACGTAAGTAACACCAGTACCGGGAAAAGCAGAATCCTTCTCTGCACTTGCAGAACTGGAGTTTTGGGGGCTGAGACCTGCCTGAGGTCAGGAATGCAAGTCAGCAGCTACTTTACACCTTCAAATGGTGAAAGGAACTGTAGTATCTGGCCGTTATGGTCTAAATATATTGTAAGTTCAAAACCCAAGTGTTTTTCCTGGCAGTCCAGTGGTTAAGATTCTACCTTCCAATGCAGGGGGTACAGGTTTGATCCCTGGCCAAGGAGCCAAGATCCCACATGCCTCACGGACAAAAAACCAAAACATAAGAAAAAAAAAAACAAAACAAAAACAGAAGCAATGTGCTTAGTCGCTCAGTCTTGTCTGATTCTTTGTGACCCCATGGACTGTAGCCCACCAGGCTCCTCTGTCTGTGGGGATTCTCCAGGCAAGAATACTGGAGTGCATTGCCATGCCCTCCAGGGGATCTTCCCAACCCAGGGATCAAACCCAGGTCTCCCGAACTGGAGGTGGATTCTTTATGCTCTGAGCCACCAGGAAAGCCCTCAGAAGCAACAGCGTAACAAATTCAATAAAGACTTTTAAATGGTCCATGTTAAAAACAAAAAAAATCTTAACAAAAATTTGTGTTCTGTTACTAAGGTTGCTTGTTTAAAAAATCCATCTTTCATGGTTAGCTTTGGCTAACAAGGGTATCTGGGACCAGGAACACATAGGGTCTCTATCAAATGGACGCAAAATACCACTTCCACACAATATGTTCTTTCCAGAACTGAGCGAAGCCTCAGTAAGCATGAAATGGCCAATGGTATGCCACAGAGGGCTTCTCTGGTGGCTTCGACCGTAAAGAACTACCTGCAGGGCAGGAGCCCCAGGCTTGATCCCTAGGTTGAGAAGATGCCCTGGAGGAGGAAATAGCAACCCACTCCAGTGTTCTCGCCTGAGAAATCCATGGACAGAGAGGAGCCTGCTGCGCTATAGTCCATGGGGTTGCAAAGAGTCGGACATGACTGAGCAACAAACACACATGCAAAAGAGGCAAGTGAAGGCCGACATGGAGCTTTGTCCTCTTGTTCTTGAAATAATAATACTACGTGTCCAGTATTTAGTCAACATAACGATATGTTGCCACTGTTTTCTTCTGGTGCAAGACATGAAATTATGAAGAGGTAGATTTTTGGATCTAAACAGGAAGAGATGCTGTCTGCCCCAGAGCAAGATTCCTCATGTGCTTTAATGAGACAATAAAAATACATAAGCAGCTCTTCTCTACCTATTATTCTAAATCTTCATTGATAAATCACTATACCTCCCATGAACTTACACATTTTTATAAGGTGTTCATTTTAATTTGTTTATACAGACAAGAGCCTCACAAGAATATTTTCCTGAGGCCTGACTTAAAGGTGGCCACTGCCAGGCCAATGGTGTCATGGGTTTCAAAGATACTAGAATATGAAAATAAAAACTTGCATATTTTTCTTCCTGCAGTCCTTGCAAAGTGTCATTGCATCTTAAAATAGCAGAAACACAACAATTTTCTGGCTTAGAAAAGATAGGCATTTCTTTTTCACTTGAGATAGTCATTCCAGGCTAGCAGGAGGCTCTACCTGGTCCCTCAGGGATCCAGGTTCCTGTGCATTTTCCTCTATCATCCCTTAAGGCATCATTCTCACTTGCACGGGCAAAGCCTGGGTCTCAGACAACTTCTTGTTCTGGTTCAAGGGAAGGAAAAAGAGTGTGCATGGCACACCCACTATTTTAAGGTCTGGTCAGCTCTTCTGTTCATTTAGTGTTAGCTTAGTCTCATGGTCACACCTAACTGCAAGGGAGGCTGGCAAATGCTGTTCCCAGTTGGGCAGCTTTGAGCCCAGTGGCAAACATATACCTATGAAAGAGGGGGGATAGATCTTGATGAAACTCTCGTGGTCTCCATTTCAGGAAGCCATTTGAAGGAATCATGACAGTTGTTAGCTTGTCCCAGAGACACGTAAGAAAGCGTTTGTCACCTGAAAGTTGGCGTGTTTGGCCATGGCACAGCCTTTGGAGTGCCATTCAGTCAAGTCCTTCTTGAACTCTGGCTGGTCACTTGATGGATAAGCTTATGAGCTCCCTTTGGGTCTAGACTGCAGTAGGGACCTGTGGCTTTTTGTCATCTGGAGTCCTCTCCCCTTGTCTCTGTGGTTTTCCTCTCGGGAACCCTTTCTTTTCCAGCTTTGGTGTCCTGCATGCAGAGATGACTGTGCTCTCAGATCTAGAGGTGGGCATATGACCACGGCCTGGCCAGCTAGGCCTGCATGTCCTCTGGCCATGGTATTTTGCTTGGTGACAGACTCTTGACCAAATCAGAGCCAAGAAAATACAATGACACTTTTGCAAGGCCTGCAGGAAGAAAAATGCTTCCCCTTTTTCCCCTCCACAAGTCTCCAGCCTGGGAAGATGTAGGATTGGAGCACTGGTGGCCATCTGGGCCCTCTGAGAATTCCAAAACTGGAGAAGAGCAGAATCCAGAACCAAGTCCTGGTGACATTGTTTGAGTCTCTGGTTCAAGCTGGGCCTGAGCCAGCAAGGGGCCTAAATCCCTGGTCTTCTCAGTTACAAGTGACAGCATCCACCCCCACCCTTGTTAAGTCATCTAGAGTTGCATCCGACAGACATCCATGTAGATTTGGCCTCTTTTGTCCTGAAGTGAAAATTTCCTTGATGTATTTGTGGCCAGCTTTCCCCTGGATCTCCTTAGCTGTGTAGTCATTGAATGAGAGCTACTCCTAGCCAGGAATGATTTTACCCCCGAGGACATTTGGTGGTATCCAGAGGCAGTCTTGACTGGTATGATCGAGGAGGAGTGGGGAGGGGATGCTATTGATGTCTTGTGGATAGAAGTCAGGCATGGTCCTAAATATCTCACAAAGCACAGGATTTCCCCCACAACAAAGAATTATCCAGCCCAAATACCTTTAGTGCTGAAGTTGAAAAGCCCTGCTAAGCCCATGCTGTCCCTTGGACTACAAGGAGATCCAACCAGTCTAATCCTAAAGGAAATCAACCCTGAATACTCATTGGAAGGACTGATGCTGAAGCTGAAGCTCCAATACTTTGGCTACCTGATGTAAGAGCTGATTCATTGGAAAAGACCCTGATGCTGGGAAAGATTGAAGGCAGGAAGAGAAGGGGGCGACAGAGGAAGAGATGGTTGGATAGCATCACCGACTCGATGGACATGAGTTTGAGCAAATTCCAGGAGGTAGTGAAGGACACGGAAGCCTGGCGTGCTGCAGTGCATGGGGTCGCAAAGAGTCAGACACAACTGAGCGTCTGAACAACAACAAACCCTATGCAGTGCTCAGCACTCTGGAGTTACTTCCCAGTTCGAACATTCTCTGAGGAACCGAGGTTCCCAGAAGGGCTGTGTTCTCACCAGGGAAGGCCTCATTTGGAGATTCTCCTGGGCTTGTCAGCTCCAGGCAAAGGGACAGCAATTTGTTCATGATGAAGTTTTTCGGGAAACTGATCCAAGAGTGTTGCCACTGGCTGGTGGAGGGTTTTGACTGCCTCTTGGCACCAGGGCTCGAGAAAGAGAGAAAAATGGGTGATCTGGTGACAAATGGAATTTTATTTAGGGCCTAGTATCTTTTAAAGAACGTTAGGAGCCCTCCGTCCTACATACTGTGAAAAACTAGGCTTGTTTAGGTCCTGAAATATTACTGGCATCATCAACATGAAAAGCGCTTTTCTCTGAAATACAGAGAACCAGAGTCGCTACTCCCTGCAGCCTCTGTGCTGGGGACGGCAGGCTTTTTTAGAAGCGCCGACTGTGGAAGGGCCCTGCTTTCCAGGCTTCTCAGCCTCACTTGCATTCCAGCCTAACGCCTCTGCTCAGCTGGGAGCTAGAACCTTCTTGGTGTGTGTCTGACCCCAGCAGGGACCTTCCGCAGGCTTGTGAGCTGAAGACCTTGGACTCTCAGACTGCAGAGACCCAGCTTCTGCCTGGCCCTAGTGTTGAATCTCCAGGGCCCTTCTTTTCAGAGCCCGACTCCTAAAGAAGGAAGGAAGCTTTAGTCCCAAGCTTGGTGCAAGGACAGTGAAAGAGAGGAGACGCAAGGGCAGCCTTTTTTCACCACCCCCCCAATAATCCAAGACACTGAAAGGACTGTTCAGACCACAGCTCCAACATCCTCGGGGAATTTTTATTTCTTTAGCAGAATTTTCTCCACTGGTGCTCACTTCTGTCTTTGCTCAGGCCCCTCCCCCACTTAGTTCAAGTGTGAAAACCGAGCTTTCGGAAAAACAGCTCTCGTTCCCAGACAAGGCTTGTCCTCCCAGGAACCTTCCCGCCAACCTCATCCCTTGCCTCCCCATCCCGGGGTGAAGTCAGACCACGGCGGGGTGAAGAGTTCACAGGGTGTGGGTGTTTTGCACTGGGACAAGGAGTCCTTTTTTTTTACCCCTGTTCTTGGTGTCATTTCCAGACAGATAGGAAGGAAACAGGATTAAACAGTCCTCAGCTCTGGACAAAAGCTGAGACAGCTTTTTCTTTAGGAACTTCCCTGTGGGTCAGTCAAGGCTGTGCCCCTGGCCGGGTGATGCACACAGGTGGAAATATAAGACCAAACTTGCCTTCAAACCCTTGAGCTCAGCAAAACCAGTCCCTGAACGTGGGATGTGATCAAAGGGCAACTCAGTTTGTGCCTCTCACTGTCTGCTTGAACTTTTTGCTTTTGGCCACGCTGCACCGCTTTGTGGGATCTTAGCTCGGGGCTGAGTGAGTGTGGCGTCCTAACCACTGGACAACCTGGGAATCCCCGCCACTTGAACTTTTCAGCCAAGGAGGCAATTCCCCCTTCACCCACTACCCCCCACCCGGATGAAAGCCCAGCTGACTTCACACATCTTCTGGGCAGGCTCAGGTATGGCCCTCCTATAAGCCCAGGATGGATCTAGAGGTCTAAAGCAACTGGTTATAGATATGACATGATGCGTTCATCTTCCTTCAGAGACCTACTGCCTCCTGCTCCAAGGTCTGGAGTTGGGGTGCCGGCCTTCAGGGATTTGGCTGTGGGAGTTCTCTGTTTTCTCAGCTGACAGCCTCCGCTCCCACCTGCTGTCAGCTTGCAGGGTCTAAGGGAGAGAGGTGAATGGTGGCGGGTAGAAGGGAGAGATGGAAGAATAGGGCAATTTTTCTCTTTTTCTTAAGAAACTTTTTCAAAAATATTATTCATTTTTTGGTTGTGCTGGATATTTTGGTTGTGCTCTTGTTGCAGAGCACAGGCTCTGAGCTTGTGGGCATCAGTATCTGTGGGGCACGGCTTAGCTGCTCCGCAGCATGTGGGGTCCTCCTGGACCAGGGATCGAGCCTGTGTCTCCTGCACTGGCAGGTGGATGCTTCACCACTGAGCCACCAGGGAATCCCCTGCAGTTCTTCCATGATTGCAGAACTACCAACTCTCTGAGCCTGGCAGATGGTGAACGCTGTTTCCCAGGGAGTCCCTTGGGTGCTCCAGAAGTTTCCTTCTCTGAGGTTCCCAACCTGCATATCTGGTTCGGGTAATGGCCGGTGACGTCCATCTTCAGCTTCAAGAATCCAGCAGCCCCCTTCGCCTTCTTTCTGCCCATTAGGAGGCGCTCAGTTCAGTTCAGTCGCTCAGTCGTGTCCGACTCTTTGTGACCCCATGAACTGCAGTACACCAGACCTCCCTGTCCATCACCAACTCCCGGAGTTCACTCAAACTCATGCCCATCGAGTCAGTAATGCCATCAAGCTGTCTCATCCTCTGTTGTCCACTTTTCCTCCTGCCCCCAATCTCTCCCAGCATCAGAGTCTTTTCCAATAAGTCACCTCTTCGCATGAGGTGGCCAAAGTACTGGAGTTTCAGCTTTAGCATCATTCCTTCCAAAGAACACCCAGGACTGATCTCCTTTAGAATGGACTGGTTGGATCTCCTTGCAGTCCAAGGGACCCTCAAGAGTCTTCTCCACCACCACAGTTCAAAAGCATCAATTCTTCAGTGCTCAGCTTTCTTCACAGTCCAACTCTCACATCCATACATGACTACTGGAAAAACCATAGCCTTGACTAGACGGACCTTAGTCGGCAAAGTAATGTCTCTGCTTTTGAATATGCTATCTAGGTTGGTCATAACTTTCCTTCCAAGGAGTAAGCATCTTTTAATTTCATGGCTGCAGTCACCATCTGCAGTGATTTTGGAGCCCAAAAATATAAAGTCTGACACTGTTTCCACTGTTTCCCCATCTATTTCCCATGAAATGATGGGACCAGATGCCATGATCTTCGTTTTCTGAATGTTGAGCTTTAAGCCAACTTTTTCACCCTCCTATTTCACTTTCATCAAAGAAGCTTTTTAGCTCCTCTTCACTTTCTGCCATAAGGGTGGTGTCATCTGCATATCTGAGGTTATTGATATTTCTCCTGGCAATCTTGATTCCAGCTTGTGCTTCTTCCAGCCCAGTGTTTCTCATGATACATTCTGCATATTAGTTAAATAAGCAGGGTGACAATATACAGCCTTGACGTACTCCTTTTCCTATTTGGAACCAGTCTGTTGTTCCATGTCCAGTTCTAACTGTTGCTTCCTTACGTGCATATAGGTTTCTCAAGAGGCAGGTCAGGTGGTCTGGTATCCCATCTCTTTCAGAATTTTCCACAGTTTATTGTGATCCACACAGTCAAAGGCTCTGGCATAGTCAATAAAGCAGAAATAGATGTTTTTCCAGAACTCTCTTGCTTTTTCGATGATCCAGTGGGTGTTGGCAATTTGATCTCTGGTTCCTCTGCCTTTTCTAAAACCAGCTTGAACATCAGGGAGTTCACAGTTCACGTATTGCTGAAGCCTGCTACAGGACCTCAGATGATGCCTCGCTGAGCCTCTCTCCCCAGAGGCCCATGGGGAAGCACTCACAGGGCCCCTGCCCAATCCAAGGCAGCTGCTCCTCTTGTGGGCTCTGCGATCACATGAGAATTCCTGGGGATTCCCTGGTGGCTCAGTGGTGAAGCATTCACCTGCCAGTGCAGGAGATGCAGGTTCGATCCCTGGTCTGGGGGGATCCCACATGCTGCACAGGCCTGTGGAGGCCCCTGGCTCTGAATGGAGACTTAAGATCAAGGTGGTAGGGTCCCCAACTCCACTGGGGTGGAGCTTTCAACATAGCTTTACTCTCTCAATTTCTATGTCCAGATCCTTCTGTCCCCTCACTCTACCCTTTGTAATTTTTAGTTTTTGGCTGCACTGCATGGCTTGTGGGATCTTTGTTCCCTGACCAGGGATTGAACCCGTGCCTTTGGCAGTGAAAGCTCTGAGTCCTCAATGCTGGACTATCAGGGAGGTCACCCCTTTTTATACTCTTGACCGTAGGGGAGGCCCAAATGCTGTGCAACCGGTTTCCCATTGTTTCCTCGTGAATACTATACATGGGGGTGTGTCTCAGGCTGAGTTTGCCATCTGATGTCCTGAGAGCCAGCCTCCAGGATGGCCCCGTTATCCTCACCTCCTGATAGTCACCCCCTGTGTGATCTCCTCCCTGAACAGGGCTGACCCTTGTATCCACTACATACCTACAGAAATGAAGGTATGTGGCTTGCAAGGTTAGGTCATTGCTGTGGGCCAACTGTGTACCCCAGAAGGATATACTGAAGCCCTAATCCTCCCTGTACTTGTGAATATGACTTTATTTGGGAGTAGGTTCTTTACAAATGCAATTAAAGGTTGTAATAGATTAGCTCAGGCCCTAAATCCAATGACTAGTATTAAAAAAATGCAACTCGTTCTGTTTCAGGTTATACTGGGGCTCCAATACAATAGATATATCAGTATTAGCTATCTGTTGCTGTGTAACAGATTACTCCAATACTTAGTGGCTTCAAACTATATTAACCATCTCTCATCTCACAGTTTCTGTAGGCCAGGGACTGCGGAAAGGTTTAACTGGATGTTCTGGCTCCAGACTTCTTGGAGGTAGCAGTCAGATGTCCCTGAGGGCTGCAGTCATCTGAAAGCTTGACTGAGGCTATAGGATCTGCTTCTGAGGAGGCTCGTTCACATGGCGCCAAGCTGGTGCTGGATGTTGATGGGAGGCCTTGGATCCTTGCCATGCAGACCTCCCGTAGGTCTGCCCGAGTAGCCTCCTGACACGGCAGCTGGCTTCCGCAGGACGAGTGGTCCAAGGGGGAGCAAGGGGAAGGTCATGATGCCTCTTATGACCGTGTTTGTTTCTTTGAGCTGCCATAACAAAGTACCACAAATAGGGCACAGACTGGTTCACAGCCCCGGAGTTTCTGCAGATGCCTGGAGGCACGGACTTCAATCCTGCCGGGACACTGTTTTTTTACGTAACGTCTCTGTGGAAAGACGGGGCCTAAAGTTACGGGATCTCATGTATGCCCTGCCAGCTTGATTAAGTCACTCCCTTTGGGGATCTCTTGAACCATACATGAGCTGCTCCATCTGAACCAGCACAAGCCTAAGGATGAGAAGGCTGGCCCTCACCTTCAACCTAGCCCTTCTTTTTTTATTTATTTATTAATTTTTGGCCATGCTGGGTCTTCATCGCTGTTCTGGCTTTCTCTAGTTGCAGAGAGCGGGGGCTGCTCCCTAGTGGTAGTGCTCAGGCTTCTTTTGTTGTGGAACATGGGCTCCCAGGCTCTAAAGCTCAAGCTCACTAGTTGTGGACACGGGCTTAGCTGCTCCGAGGCACATGGGATCTTCCTCAATCAGGGATCGAACCCATGTCTCCTGCATTGGCAGGTGGATTCTTTACCCCTGAGCCACGAGGGAAGCCCCATCCTAGCTTCTTAGTAGGGGTGTTTTCTAAAGAGGTAGAATTAGAATTTGCCACCTACAGAAATCTCCCAGGCTGGCTCCTCCCAAGGTCAAATTGCACACCATACAGTTGAGAATAGCCACTATTTCTGGAGCATCTACTCAGCACCAAATGATTTCTCTAATCTTCACAGCACCCTCCAAAGCAAGAGAGGCAGAGACCTGACTTCAACCCAGGTCTACTGAACTCTAAAGCCCTTCATGTCCACTCACCTATCATTGCCCCAGAGGGTGACTCAAGGGCATTCCATTTGAGGAGTCAAGCCAACCCCCCAGAAATTGGGATTTTTCTCCAGCCTCGAGGGATTAACATGGTCAGTAGACACTGGGGAAAGTGAGGTTGTACAGACTGTTGGTTAAACAGAAATGGGGGGGGGCGGGGTCTGATGTCAAATTGCCCAAGTCTGAAACTTAGCCTTCCCTAATGCTCCAAGTTTCAAATTCTTCCTCTGACTGTTGGGAGTAAATGCGCATACCTGCATGGTTGGCTGGGAAGATTAAATGAGATAATGCATGAAATTCATGGCAAGAGTAAAGAGCCCTTTACACTTCTACTAATATTATAGACATTATTGTTGACATTACCCTCCCTGCATAGCCTCTAGACTTATCAAGTCAATATTGGAAAACGGGCAAATTGAAACGGTGTCTTACTGGAAGCAGATGGAAATGTGCAGCTGGGTGGCTGTTTTCTGGTTTTTGGAGGGATTCTTATTCAACTCTAAGACAGCTCCCTGTGAAAGGTGATGAGCCTGATTAATTGCAATCAGCTCCTTTCCACATAATGAAGAAAGTTGGATGTCGTCCTGTGGCTTTCGTCCAGGTGGGTGCAGTTACCCATTGTGTCCACAGGGTGTCGCTACGAATCATGTTCGATCGTGCAAGTTGCTCAATCGTGTCCCCACTGTTTGCAACCCCGAGGATGGTAACCCACTAGGCTCCTCTGTCCATGGGATTCTCCAGGCAAGAATACCGGAGTGGGTTGTCATTCCCTTCTCCAGGGGATCCTCCTGACCCAGAGATCGAACCTGGGTCTTCTGCCTTGCAGGCAGACTCTACCATCTGAACCACCACCTGCCCACAAACCCAGGTGGCTCAGGGCATGGAACTCATTCTGAGACCCCCATGCAGGGAGGAGATGCTGCCAGGGGCTGAGCATTCTTCAGCAACACTCTTTGAAACCCTTCTTGACCCTACAACACTGTGGAAGTGGAAGGGGAGCTATGGTGGCAGGAATGACTTGAACCAGGTGGCTAGGTACAGAGCTGGAAGAGTATCAGGGAGGGTGTCCTCCTCTCGATCAGATGCACCAACCGCTGCGTTGGTCCTGTGTGTGTATGAGCTGACTTGTGGGCGTGGGAGCCTGATTTCTGGGTCCCTGGTGGTGGTCACCTCTGGGAATGTGATTTGACAATGGGGTTCAAGGTGACACTAAATGTCCTCTGTTCCTTTGCCTTGAACCCTGGATTCTTCTGGGTGGCCGGCCAGCTCCTGAGGCTCTCTAGGTTGCCTTGCTGATGTCTGCTATTCTAATGGCCAGAAAGAGGACGTTAGCCATCTTCATCACTAAAGCAGCAGGCGCTCAGAGAGCTGGCCCTCTGGGGAGAACACTCGGTCCTAGCTGCTCTTTACTCCCCCTCTCCCAGGAGAGGGGTGTCTGTGGTTCTTGGGGAGCCTGGGCAGTGGCTAATATGGTCGGGGAGAGGTGGGAGAAGCTGTCCACAAACACTGATTTCTCCAACCAGAGGCGTTTTTTGGAGCCTACCCTGACGTGAGACTAGCGCTGAAGCACCCGAGGGTAGGAAGCTGAGGCTCAGGTGCCTTGTCTCCCTCACCGGCACAAAGGGAGAAGGTGGCAGCGTGTCTTTGGAGGGTCCATGTGGTCAGTGCTCAGAAGCTCGTTTCCCTCGGATTCTTCTGGAAGGGGTCTGCACAGCCCCATCCTGAAGCATGGCTCTTTCTTTTCTGGTGATCAGGAGCTTCTGTGGTTTCTTTTCCTTCCTTCTTCATTTTGCCAGGATCACCTCTCCCGCGGTGGAGCCATTTGCCTTGGGGCTCCAGTCCACGTGATTATGGGGGGCGAGGTGGCTGCCTCTGAGGGCTCGGCCTCAGGGCAGGGGGCTCAGCCTGCAGAAGCCAACATGCAGAGCATTTCCTCCTCCGTGAAGGGCACTGAGGAAGGGAAGAGGCCTCGGGCATTGTGCGTCTGGACAGAGACAAGTCAGAGAGAAAGGCCCCCCTGCCGAAGCCTCCACACCTCCCATTAGTCAGGGGAAGTCTTCCTGGAGCAGGTAGCGATCTCTCCCCTACCCTCAACTCAGCACATACCCGCTGAGATGTGGAAAAGACAGGAGAGAGAAAGAAAGGTCCAGAATTATGGATCTGTGATTATTTTTTTGGAGAGCTGTTGGGGGTAGGGATGAGGACAGGAAGATATACAATCAGTCTGGGATTGGTTTATTTTTATTGCTTTTTAAAATTATGTGGGTAATTGATGTTCATTGAGAAAAAGAGAAAACAGATAAGCCAAAACAACAAAAATCATCTGTTAGCATCTTGGCAAATATCCTTTTTCTATGATTAGATACATAGAGAATATTTTCTTTCATTAATAAAAGCTTTTCTTACTGTTTTCACATTGTTGTTCAGTTGCTAAGTTGTGTCTGACTCTTTGTGACCCGATGCACTGCAGGCACTAGGCTTCCCTGTCCTTCACCATCTCCCAGAGTTTCCTCAAACTCATGTCCAGTCAGCGATGCCGTCCAACCATCTCGCCCTCTGTCGCCACCTTTTCCTCCTTCCCTCAATCTTACCCAGCATCAGGGTCTTTTCCAATAGTTTTAAGATCTGCTTTCTTCCTTTTTTTTGTTTTTAACAGAACAATAGACTAGGGCATCTTTTCAGGTCAACAGATAGTAGACTTCATCTCCATTGATGTTATTGGCTCCGGGGTATTATCTGGTGATTGGGAATTTCTCTGGTCTTTCTGCCACCTTTTCCTGGGCACCTGCACTGGGCTTGGCACTGGATGTGGGTCCTTGGCACTGGGAAAGCTGGAGACCAGCAAGGAGGATGGAAGGAGGAGGGAGACGCAGTGGTCGCGGGCCCAGGCCACACGAGGGCAGCAAGCCCCTCTGGAATGGGGGCCGCCTCTCTCTCACCCACCTCCCAGCCTGCTTGTGGATGGACAGCCCTGAGACCAGCTGCCACCTGGACCCAGGTGGGGAGGTGGAGCAGAGAGGGATTTCCATGATCTTCAGGCTGAGATGGCCCCCTGCAGCCAAAGTGCTCCCTTGGCAAGCAGGTGACCAGTCAGGGCTTACTGGTCCAGAGGGGACTCACTGGGTAAGCTCATGAGAGAGTCAGAGAATCCGGACATGGAGGAGATGGGGAAAGTCTTTCCACTCAGCCTCAGCAATCAGAAGCAGCATCCCTGCCCAGGCCCAGGGTCAGCCCTGGGAAACTGACCAGCTCAACCTGGTCTCTGGGACAACCCAGAAGAAGAAATGAAAGAGAGGTAAGTAGGGCAGCACAACGGTTAAGCCCACAGACTTGGAGTTTGATGGGGACCTGGCTTCCAGTCCTGGTTCTAGCATTCAGCAGCTGTGTGACCTGGATCAAGTCACTTAGCCTCTCTGAGCTTCCATTTCCCCACCAATAAATTCAGAGCGGCTTCTACTTAATGGTTTTGTGAAGAAAATTGTCAGATCATATCCATAAAGCACTTGGCACATTGCCCAATGAATGTAGCTAGAGTTATCTTTTCATCATTAGCCAGTAAGTCAGTCTGCAGAGCCAGGAGACAGCTGCTTACAGAAAAGAACATGGTTGCGTGTTTCCCCGTGTTCATCATGATGGCTGGGTTTTGTGTGCAGGGCTATGTGTGGGTTGGGTGGCTGGAATCTACAGGAGGAAGAAAGAGGGGAAGAAAGAGGGG
>SJXQ01005025.1:164836-185876 GCA_006408695.1 Aepyceros melampus
CCCTGGGGCGGGGTGGAGGGCAATCTCTGAGGATCACTGCCTGGCTGCCAGATGGTGCCTCTAGGGGCCAGCGGAAGGGGGCGGGTCCCTTGACCTTGAGCCGCCAAGGGCCTTGTGAAGTCCTCTGTGTCCACCCTCCAGGGAAACTGGCATCCCCGCTGGTCTCCTGTGCAGTGGCAGCCTGGGCCCCGGAGCAGCCTCCCCATCCCACCAGGCCTGCTAACAAGGAATGCCTTCTCCAAAGACAGAGGGCTGTGTGCCCGCAGGTGGATGCTGGAGGGTGAGTGGTGTCCACCTGCATTCCTTTAACTCCTCTGGAGAGGTCACCACGGGGTCTCCATCACGAGCGGTCTTGAGCCTGGTGTGATTTCTCCTACAATTTCATCTACTGCCTGGATGGCCCCCCGTGTGCAAGCCGCTGACAGTCCTCAGTCTTTGCACTTGATTTCCTGGAAGCAGCGGCTGGGCCAGCAGCTAGTGATGGATGCACGCTAGCAGGCTGGGGGTGGAGGAGGCTGGCTGCGCCCTCCCACAGCTTGGCAGGGTCCCTCACACGCATGATGCACACACTCCTGCCTCCTTGCTCGACCTCGGGGTATCAGCGCCTACAGAAAGACTGGTGTCTGTGTACCGAGAGGCCTGGGCGAAGACAGTGGTTGCAGAATTGTTTGCGTGAGAAAGAACTGAAGACCCTTTATCTGCTCAGGGGAGCAGGGAGGAGCTGCCGCTTTCTCCACGTGGACAGGGTCTCCGGGACTGGGCGGTGGCGCCGTTTACCTGAAACACCAGGCTCCCCAGAGTCGGGCCGGCAACAGGGACCCTGAGTGAGGGATGAGTGGAAAGGCAGTGGCTGAATCAACTGCGTCACATCCACAAGGGCAATATCTGCAGAAACTAGAGAAAAATAAAGCAACAGCAGATACGCGTGCTTCATATATGTGGTCATGAAAAAAATGTTCAAGATATACTGTTATGGGGGAAAATTGTAGGGCTGTATGGTCAGCTTGATCCAACTGATGTAAAAGCAAAAACCCCAAACATCCTGGCATCATATACACACGTGTGTGTGTGTGTATAAATGCCCAGAAAAAGTCTGGGATGACATACAGCCAACTGCTGATACAGGTCACTGCTGGGGAAGCAGGGATATTGGAGAAAAAAGAACTTGTCACTGTTTCTCTCTTTACTTCTGTGTTCACATTTTTTTTCTTCAATGAATACAAAATTCTTTAATGGGGTAATGAATGATACTTTCTGTTTTTTATCAACCTCACCCTCTAAGGTATTTCTTTTTTTTTTTTTTTATTGAGGGATAATTGCTTTACAGAATTTTGCTGTTTTCTGTCAAACCTCAACATGAGTCAGCCATAGGTATACATAAAACTCTCTCCTTTTGAACCTCCCTCCCACATTTTTTTAGGGAGAGAACAAACCTGGTGTCAAGAACAGCACCCTCCTCTCCTTGGCGCTCCTTGCCTGACTCCCTCAAGCTCCCGTTCCCTATTGTTGTTCCTGGGACAGTGAACTCCCCCAGAACCCTGCCTGGGAGAGCTAGACCTGACCTAGGCCCACATCAAAGTCCCGTGTGGCATCAGAGGGGGAACTGGTCACGGCCCAATCTCCATCCTGGCCTTCCGCGGTGGCTGGCTTCTCCAGCTGACACTGCAGAGACAGCCTGCGGGGTGAAGCCCCCTCCAAGGTGGGCCTGCAGCGGGGAGATGTCTGGGAAGGAGCCCAAGGGGCTGCAGCTGAAGCTTCTTTTTTAGGGACCCCCTGCCAGAAGGCAATGGGACCCCACTCCAGTACTCTTGCTTGGAAAATCCCATGGACAGAGGAGCCTGGTAGGCTGCAGTCCATGAGGTTGCTAAGAGTTGGACACAACTGAGCGACTTCACTTTCACTTTTCACTTTCATGCATTGGAGAAGGAAATGGCAACCCACTCCAGTGTTCTTGCCTGGAGAATCTCAGGGACAGAGGAGCCTGGTAGGAGGCCATCTATGGGGTCGCACAGAGTCGGACACAACTGAAGTGACTTAGCAGCAGCAGCAGCCAGGGGCTGAGGGTGGAAGGAGGGAAAGAAGGGTGTTGTCTCCTGCCTCGGGCCCCATGGGGAGGCTGCTGGAGCCTTTAGCCAGTGAGGCCGGGCTTCTGGATCAAAGGAGTCAGGACCATCCCCAGGGCCAAGCCAGGAACCCCCGGATTCCCACTCTGGCCTGGCACCGCCCTGCTCGCCTGCCAGGCTTGGGGCAGGGACTGCGGGCATCCAGGGTGCTGCTCTGACCGAGGGGCCCTTTGTCCTAGAGGCCCATGTCCGCTGGACCTGCAACAGGCCCAGCCCCCATGGCCTAGCAGGTGGGGGGATTTTGCCTTCCTTCTTCCTTGTTCTAGAAGGAAGAATAGGGGCAGGGCAACGGGTCATACACCTCTGGTGTGCCAGAAGCCTCACTGGGTTCTTGACACTTAGCTCATTCGCACCTCTCAGCCATGCCATTTTGCAGGTGAGGCTTGCAGTTGCAGGGCTGGGGGGACCTAACTACTGGCCAACTCGGACCAGAGATGTGAGCCCAGGTTCCTTTGCCCCAAAGGGCTGCTCTCTCCCTCTGCGTCCAGTGCAGCCTCACTCCTCCGCAGGCTTCAGGGAGGGTGTGCTTGTCACTTAGCCCTGGGGAGCAGAGGAAATAGGAGTGGAGGGGCCTGTGGTAAGGACCTATGCAGGGCAAGGGACCCAAACCAGCCTCCAGGGTCTCTTGAGGGCTCTTGCTGCTCCCTGACCAGCTCTCCAAAGGGGGCTACCTCCAGGAAGTCCTCCTTGCTTTCCAGCCCTCCCGGGACTCCCTGGCTTGTGATGGCCTCAGTCACTGGGCTCAACCCTGCTCTGCTGGAGAGGGATCAGCCTGGCCTTGCCCCTTCTCGTGGATTCATTAATCCTGACCGGCTGGGTGGGACCCCCTTCCGCTAAACCCTCACCTCTTCCGGCCAACATTTTTTAGCCAAGATGGGTTTTCTGTCATAGCAAATCGGCCAAGTCCGATGATCAATGTGGCTCAGATCCCTGCTCTGCCTCCAGTGGCCAGGTGACCTTGAGGATGTCCCTGAACACCTCTGCACCTCAGTTTCTCCATCTGTAAAATGGGGATGATGGCAGTGGGACTCTTAGGGCTGTACATCAGCAACACACACGTCATCAGAATGACTCCCAGCCGGTAGCAGGTGCTCAGTACGTTTCCACGGCTGCTGCTGTCTCTCTCTTCCCCCATGCGCCCCAGGCGGGATGGGTCATTCCACAGAATTGCAGCTGAGAGGAAATCAGAGTGGGCTGGATGGAAACCAGCCTGTGGGCCTGACGAAACTGACATATGTTGCTTTCCTCCGAGCTCGTGGAAGGGAAGTCCAAGTTCAGATGCCCATTAGAGAGAAGCGGAAGACCAAGAAGGAAATGAGAATGTGTTTCAAATGTTCTATTTTGTGGCTCCCTACCTCCCGCCGAGCCTGTGGCCTCCAATTCTCAGTCTGGTATGCAAGTCTCCACATCAGGAGGGAAGATGGAGGTGACTCTTCTGCAGGAATTCTTTGAGCATCTTGTGAAAAAGCCTCATGGAGAGGTGGGCCAGCCTGGGAGGGGCAGGCGGGGAACACTGGCCAGGCTGTCTTAGAGAAACGCAGAGCGCCTGGCCCTCTGACAAGCTCAAACCACACCTCCGTCAGTCCGCTCAGGAACTACAGTGATGGCTAGCAGTAACCCCGGGGACAAAGCCAATGCCAGCATCCAATAGGTTGTGTCAAGTATCAACAGACACTTGAAGAAATGAAATGTTTCTTAATAAAAATAATACTCAGAACCCTCACATTTCAGTTCAGTTCAGTTGCTGAGTTGTGTCCAACTCTTTGCGACCCCATGGACTGCAGCACGCCAGGCCTCCCTGTCCATTGCCAACTCCCAGAGTTTATTCAAACTCATGTCCATTGACTCAGTGATGCCATCCAACCATCTCATCCTCTGTCATCCCCTTCTCTCACCTTCAATCTTTCCCTGCATCAGGGTCTTTTCCAATGAGTCAGCTCTTCGCATCAGGTGGCCCAAGTTTCAGCTTCAGCATCAGTCCTTCCAATGAATATTCAGGACTGATTTCCTTTAGGATGGACTGGATGGATCTTCTTGCAGTCCAAGGGAAGAGAGTTCCAGAACCCTCACAATTGGCCATAAAAAATACCTGGGAGCTCCTTTGCTGGAGCGTTCACATTCCTCTGTCTTCCCCACGAGGCTGTCCGTGAGGATAAGACAGTCTGTCCTGCTCACCACCGTGTCCTGACATACCAGGTCCAAACAAACAGTCATCCATATGCCTCTGTGGATGGAATGACGGGAGGAGGGATCTGAAAGCCTGGAAGTTCTGACAGCACGTGTGAACGGGCCTCGGACAGTGTCGAGCATACAGCAGGGACTCCACAAATGCGCCTGACTTGGTAGTCCAGGACCTGTTTGGTTGTCACCAACTCTCATCTGTTTCTGCACTGACCCCTCGAAAATGTCCAGCTAGGGGACTTCGCCCAGCCTCCATTCCTGACCCCACCACCCTGAACCTGGCTTCAGCTGCTGGCAACGTCAACACCCAGCCAGCTCTCCACCCAGTGGGTCATAGCCAGCTGCTGCTGCTACTGTGGCTGGATTTCACTGAGATCCAGACGCTTCTGGAGAATAAGAAGTTTCCATTTTAACTTCCTTTCCCAGCATTGAAGATGGAGGCACTTCCCCAGCAGTGGGGCCACCGTCTCATTGGTACTTCCTGGAAGTCAAAACACTGGCGAGGTCAGGTGACTGGTCAGAAGCCTTATGACGTGGTCACTTCTGTTCTCTCGCCTCAGCCACACTGGACCCCTGGGTGACTCGCCACTATACCTGAGGCTCCCCGGGGCCGATGAGCCCTCTGGCTGGGCTTCTTGGTGACGGGAGCTGGTGTACGGCTGCACCCTTTAGGATGCCTACAAGGCCCAGGTGACCAAACCCTGTTCGGCTCATCTCAGACCACTTCCCCCTTGCCAGCTGCAGGCCCCCCTTCCAGCTGCACCAACGTGCCCGCTCCTGCCCACTTCTGGGCTTTTGCTTTAAGCCAGTAGGTCTCACATTCGAACGGGCCTCAGAATCTTCCCCCAAAGAGATCCCAGATTTCTCCGCCTCACCCCCAGAGTCCTTGATTCAGTCAGTCTGGGGTGAGGCTCAAGAATTTGCATTTCTAAGAGGTTCCCAGGCAACCTCATGCTGCCAGTCCAGGGACCACACTTTGAGAAGCGCTGGTGCAAGCCATCCTCCTCATCTGTCACTTCCTTGGGAAACCTTCCTGGACTTTTCCTAGCGACATGAGTGTCCCCAGTTATATGCCTTTGTGGGGCCTCGCACTTCTCATGGCACTTAATCACATTTTGCATTTACTATGAATTTGTGAAAATCGTTGATTGATGCCAGTCTCCCTCTTTAAGTTATATCTGTTTTGTTTCCCATTGTCTCCCTGGTGCCCAGCAAAGTGTTTTGCACATAACAGGTGTTCAACAAATAGTTGCTGTGCGAATGAATGAGTGAATGAATGAATACACGCAAAAGACTTTCAGAGGCTTGTCCCAGTGACCACGGCTCAGGCGACTCTAGGCCCTAGGAGCACAGTGAGGGGAAACGGGGGGTGGTTTGGAGCACAGCTTCAGGGGTTCACACACAGTTGGTGTTACCAGCTGTGTGACCTTGTGTTGGTTGCTTAACCTGTCTGTGTGTAGCCTTGCTCATCTGCACAGCAGAACCAGCAAAGGTTCACAGGGTTGGATGAGGGTAAACTGAGTAATCCACCCAGAGTGCTTACAATGTATGCCTGCCACATACTCACTCAGTTTAGTTCAGCCGTTCAGTCGTGCCCGACTCTTTGCAACCCCATGGACTGCACCACGCCAGGCCTCCCTATCCATCGCCAACTCATGGAGTCTATCCAAACTCATGTCCATTGAGTTGGTGATGCCATCCAACGCTATCTAAAGCTAAGTCTTATTGTTCTCAAAGTGCCTGCCAGCGAGGCCTTGCTTGCTTTTATCAGACCCTGTCCAGAGGTCAGCTGCTAGAGAGTTCCCTCTGGGAACCTAGACCAAGGAATTAACCCAGGGTTAAGGTAAAAGGCAGGTAAAAGTCCTGCCTTTGGTGGGACTTTTCCAGAATCTGCAACCCCCTCCTACCAGGTCTCAGTGGCAGCTACGTGCGGTGTTTGTCTAGGGGAGGGCGTTGGGACATGGCTGTTGCCCCTCTGCCCATCCCCACGGGCCTGGAGCTGGTGTTTCTGGTCTTCCCTCACTGCCTGCCTGGCATGGAGCTGACTCACCGCCAGGAGGGGGTAGTGATTAGTATGCAGGGCAGGTACTGGGAGGAAAGCTGTCTCCACGCAACAGCTCTTGATGCGTTTCTCTGATTAATGTGGCAGAAAGAACATTGCAGCTTTTTCCTGAATGGTCGCCACGTGGAGCCGGGTCATTAGCATCGCGTCTCCTGCTTGCCATGACCTGCTGACCACCCTAAGTAGATAAAAATGAAAATGGCCAAGACAGCTGGCAAGGCCCAGAAACAAACTGCCTGGTGGCTCTGCAGCCATGGGAGAGTCTTTTATGTGGAAGTTTTCAGGAACAGTCCCGCCTTCCCCATCCTCCCGCAACACCCACCACTCCATAAAGCCGACCTTAAAATTTCTATTTCTGTCACTGCTGGTCCCCAGTAAGGGCAGAACCCCCTTTCTGGGCCTTGGAGCCCAAGTCCGAGCATAAGCATCCCTGCCTCTCCCACAGGTGGGTGTGCCCAAGTGAAAGATGATGGGAGGAGGGGGAAGCAATGCCAGGGGGAGGGATCAGACTGAGTGAAGGACCCTGGCGGCGGCGGGAGGTACCTAGAGCATGGAGTGGGTCTCTGCTGGGCAGAGAGGACAGGTGGGGTACAGCAAGAGAGAAGGCTGGGGATCCAGACTTTATCCCGAGGGCCATGGGGAGTCACGCCGTGTGGAGGGATGGTATCTCGTGGGGAATAAGACAGGGTGCTCCAAAAATCCCTCCCTCTCCAGCGTGATAGACACTGGGGACTCACAGAGAAGCAGAGGGAACTGACCAGAGGACATTGCCGCCATCCAGGCGGTTGATGCTGCTGCCTTGAATTAACACTACATGTTCCTCAGGGCACTTCCTCTGCAGCCGCTGGGAGTTGGGGCATCTGTCTGCAAACCCGGGAAGACAAATGCTCTCCATTGCTCAGGGAAACTGAGGCAGGCAGGGGTGACTTGGGAGGTGATAGCCTCCCCAGGATGGGCATGAAGGTGGAGGGAAGCTCCTTCTATATCTTTGGTCTTTCCTTGGCTCTGTGGGATTGGATTCCTGTGACCATGCTGTTCCGAATAATTGGTTTGGGATTCCCGCCCCACCCCCCAACCACCTAATTTGCTGCTTTCATTCTCTGGGTCTCAGTGTCCCCATCCATGCAGGGTGAGAGGGGCGGCGAGCTCAGAGAAGGTCCCTGGGCTTCCTGGGAAAGATTATGAGGTTGCAAGCTCAGGCCAGCTCCATTCTCCACCCAGCAACGCCTCTGCCACCGTTATCCCCCCCGCCGCCCCGACACACACCACTATCACCGCCTCATTTGGGTGGTGGTCTTCAAAGCCAGCCCCACCACATCCACTTGCTAGAAAACAGGCCTCTGGACTCAGCCTGGGGCCTGAAAGGAATGAGCAATGGCGCTAATCGCAGAGTCGGCAGGAGAAGCAGGGAGGAGGCCGCCTGGAGACAGAAATCATCTTGTGATGCGCCAATTACCGATCAGCTGGGACATAATTGTGGGGCTGCCATCCTGGCTGCTGGAGGTACCAGGCCTCCCTCTCGTTAATCAACGATAATCCAGAATTACGACCCTTAATGATTTGCAAAGACACTTAGGCACACACGCACACATGCTCTCGCACGGACACAAGTAATTGATAATCAACCATGTAATTTGAGGCAATAATTCTGTCCGGGCCAGATGACAGGCTCCACCCTGCCAGCGGAGGGGAGCCAGCATCACAGCCGACCCGGTGACGGCTGGCAGCTTCTCTGGGGGATGCAGGCTCTTTCCCTTCTCTAGGGTGGGTGCCGAGGGGGCCCCTAGTTATCTCTGGGCAGAAGGAGGGCCCAGAGATTTTTGTTTGATTCCTACTTTTACTCATCTGTATTTTCTAATTATTGCACATTATAACTTTTGTAGAGTTTAGAAACATCCTTGCTATTATTGTTTATTATTGTTCTTTATTCAGGGTACTAAACCAGCAGCCTCTAACTTAGCGAGCATTCAAATCAACCAGGGAGATGGTTAGAGTGGTGGATTTCTAGAGACTTCCCTGGTTTGCCAGTGGTTAAGACTCCTGACTTCTGAAGCAGGCAATGTGGGTTCAATCCCTGGTTGGGGAAGTGAGTTCCCACAGGCTGCATAGTGTGGCCAAAAAGTTTTGGAAAATATGTGGATTCCTGAACCCTGAGCCTGGATATTTAGACTCAAAAACCAGTGTGGGACCTAGGAATCTGCATATTTAATCAGCATCTCAAATGATTTGGGTGTAGACTGTTCATAGACTGCACTTTAAGAAAAGTGCCAGTCACTTGGTCGTGTCCACCTCTTTGTGAGCCCATGGACTGTGGCCCACCAGGTTCCTCTGTCCATGGGCTTCTTTAGGAAAGAATACTGGATGGGTTGACCATTCCTTTCTCCAGGAGATCTTCCCAACCCAAGGATCAAACCCAGGTTTCCTGCATTTCAGGCAGATTCTTTACCATCTGAGCCACCAGGGAAGCCCTTTAAGAAGAAGAACCCTAAAACAATGGCTCCTAACCCTGATTGCACATTGCAATCACTTGAGATTTTTGAAAATTCTGATGTCTGGGCTCCAGTCTCAGGATCTAATAAGACTTAGCTGATCAAAGTGCACACTGGGCATCGGGAATTTTTTTTAAAGGACCACAGGTGATTCCAACCATCAGCCAAGGCTGAGTCCTATGCCTCATCACTCCAGGTGGGCTCCATTGGCATCTGTCTTCCCAACCTGTTTCTGTTCTTTACCTTGGAAACCTCTACCTCAGTTGTCTCAAACTTTAACATGTATATGCATCACTTGGGATTTTGTTAACGTGTGAGTTCTGTTTCGGGAGGTTGGGGTGGGAAGGCTGCAACCCTAGACACAGTTCCAGGGGACGATGATGCTGCTGGTCCTAGAGAAGGAAGATTCTCTTCTCCTTTGTTCAAGGCCAAAGCACATGGATTTTGGTGCCAGAAAGTCCTGTTTATGGAACTCTTCTTCTGCGGAAAGCTGAGTGCTGCCTCTGCAAAGTAAATCCAACTACTCTTACACAGGCGGCTGACTGCCTGCAAGTCACATGTTTGGTTCTTTTAGGGTCCTGAGAATAAGACATGCTCAGTCTAACTCAGGTGATTGGGGCCCCAATAAATAGGAGGAAATGGTACCTTTCCCAGAGGAAAGAAGATAAATTATTCTGAAGGTGGGCACAGAGCAAGAAGCAGTCACTGGCTGGGGACCAGGTAAGACAAAACATGTCCCACGTGGCAGGGGCCTGGTGGACTTTTGGGAATTCCTGGAAACGAGAGCTTCCTAGAGTTAGGCCTGGGAGGAGGGCTGACAGTGCGGAGGCTGGGGATGGTTGTTAGTCTCCTACCATGGCCACAAGCATCTCTCATTCCAGGATGGGCATGTTGCCATGTCCATCTACAGGAAAAATCTATTTACCCTCCTCCTGAACTTGTTATGGCCTCGTGACTTGCTTTGATCAGCAGAATTCGGTGCAAGGGAGCTATGCCATCTCCATGGCAAGCCCCTTAAGGAGCCTGGCACCTTCTGCCTTCATTCCTTTGGAAACCAGCTGCCATGTAAGAAACCAACCACCCTGAAGCCACCATACCTGCCACATGGAGGAGGCCACGTAGAGAAATGCTGAAGTGCAAGGCATGTGAGTAAGTCTTCTTGGTCCTTCCCTCCCAGTCTGGCTGCCAGCTTCGTGCAGAATGATCCCAGCTAACGCCACATGGAGCAGAAGAACCAACCAGCTGAGCCCTGCCCAGATTCCTGACACAAAATCAGGAGAACCGGTACACTGTTGCTTAAAGCCACATCTTGAGTCCACTGTTATATTGAAATAAAGAATGAAAACCCTTGGGTTCCTCTCTCAGTTCTGACACCCATAGGCAAGACTAGTATGCCTGTCAGACCTCAGTTGCCTCACCTGCAAAATGAGAGTTAAATGAAATCATGCATTTAAAACCTAATGCCAAGGGCGTGGCACACTGCTCTGCTCACCAGATAACTGTAATTCATGACTATTAGTGAGGCCATGCCAAGGTCCCCATTACCTGTGCTTCACCCGGATTTGAGTGACAGCCATTCAAATCCTCTTGTTCCAGACCCTCACATGAATGGCCATCATTCTCCTCTGATGGAAACGGCCTGTCACCGTGGCAGCACCCTGGCTAAGAACAGCAGCTTCTGAGCCCGAAAGCATGGATGTCTTCTGCCAGTTTCTAGCTCTGTGACCTCAGGAAGTTATTTAATGTCACTGAGCCTTAGTTTCTTCACTGGAAGAGGAGTCAGACTTCAGAGGAAGTCAGCCTAGCTCCTTCTCCAGGAAGCCTACCCTGATTAACTTCTCCCCACCACATGTCTCTAAAGACCGTTTTGTGGTGTCCTATTTACAAGGCAGGTGCTAACTTCTGAACTTTCAGAAGAGAGCTGAAATTACTTATATGGGTTGGAAAAAGGGTACGGAGGACCCTTGACTGTACTTCATTTAAAAAAATAGTTTTCTTTGTTGAGTCTAAAGAGTTTGTAAGTGCTTTGCATGCACTGTCCTCACAACACGCCTGTGAGGGAAGGACCGTTGTCACCAGGCCCCTTGTGGGGTGAGGGTCCTAACCTTAGGAGCCAGGTGGGGCCCTGTAGTAGACACTCGCTTGTTGCTGTGTCAAGCATGTTTGTGTATATGAACGCTACTCCTTTTCCCTACATATCTTAGGGACTAGTAACAAAATATGCAGAAGAAATACTGAAATCAAAACAGATGATTTCTTGTCTAACTCAGGCCATCTCCCCCGACTTCAGGGTACATCCAGATGTGGCTGACGTCTAACCTGGCTACTATTCCCCTGGTCCCAGCCACCGTCCTTTGCCTCCATCCCTTCACAGTCCCCCTGCTCTCCCACTGTTCTCATCGCCAGAATGGCCCCTTCCCCGTGCGGGATGGATGATGTCAGTCTGCTGAAAGCTCTGCAGCAGCTCCGTCTCACCCAGAGCAGACACTAGTGTCCCCAAGGGCCCTCAAAGCCTAACACCGGCCGCTCCTGACCATGAGTCCCATCCCCTCCCCTGCTCTCCCCAGGGCAGCCTCTCTGTCATCAGGCATGCTCCCGCCTCAGGGCCTTTGTATCTCCATTTCCTCTGCCTGGAGCCCTCTTTTACCAAATGATTGCTGGGTCCACTTTCACCTCTGTTAGATCTTTACTTAAATGTCACCTTTTTAGTAAGATCTTCCCTGACCGCTCCATTTAACATCGCCCCCCCCCCACCCCCATCCTGGGGCACCAACCCCTCTTCTGCTTTGGTTTTCTCCACAGCATACACATTACCCTCAAATGCCACGTTTGTTCCACTTGCTTATTTATTTTTCTCTCAGTGCCCCGCCCCCAACACACACACATAGAGACACACAGTAGAATGTAAGCTCTATGTGGGATTTGTCTTTATTTTATTTGCTGCTATTTCTTCAATAGCTGGCAATACTCAATAAAACCTTGTTACATGAATGAATGCAAAAGTATGCATACACACAGTGTGAGATGATACCACAGACTTCCTCAAAAATGAACTTGGGTAGTTTTGATACAGATGTTAAAATATTCCCCTAGCACTGATTAGTTTCAACCCTGACTTTTGCTGTGTGTGTCCATGCACAACCACAGTAAGGGCTACTGAGAGCAGAGATTTGTTAGTTGTGGCAATGATGGTGGATCTTTATAAAAAGTCATTGAGAACATCTCTCCCGATCCTCCACAAGCCCCCAAAGCTATACTAAGAGGGACCAGGTTCACCCAGCAGTCTGGAAGAGAACAGGGATCTGGGAAGACAAAGGCCCCCAGCAAGCGACATTGAGGCGAAGCAGTCCAGTTAACTCCAGCAGAAAGATCCGCTGTCGCCTGGAACATGCAGTGTGGGGACTTGCCATCCCAGCCCCAGCCCCACGACCTTCCCACATCCACTCCAATGCCCTCTCATTAGAGGTTAGAGTTCAAGGGTCCAGAGTCAGGGGTCTACCAGGGTACCTAGTGGGTGAGTGGGAGAATCTGGGAAGACTGGCATGCCCCAGGAGCACAACAGGGTCCCTTCCGAATGCACCAGAGATCCACAGGACGGGTGAGGCTCATCAAAGGATGAGGCTCCCTTGAGAAGGCATAGTCGGTGGTGGTGGCTTTTAACTCCCTGGCCCCCTGCCCTGCCAACCCACCAGATATAGCATCCTTGGGAGAGAGAAGACTTATGAGCTACAGGCGAGGAGACTGAAGCTCACAGGGCTTGTGTGGCCTGTCCAAGGTCATTCCACACGCGGCAAGTTCAAGATGCAGGAAACTTAGCTCACTACTGTATCCGAAACAGCTTCTGATGTGGTCTCGAAGGCTGGGTTGGCTCGAAAACTAATTGGCTCCCCAAAACCTAACTTACCTGTCACTCATTTTGTCACTCACTGTCAGTTATCCCTCCAAAAAACCTGGCAAATGGAGAGGTGGGTGACGCCTCACAGGTACTCGTGGATGTTGGGTTCACCTACCAGGCACTACCAGGCAGCAGCAACCACGAATCCCTCTTCCCCGCCCCAGGGCCCGAGCCGGCAGGCCTGCACCTTTTGCCCCCAGCCAGCAGGGGGCGCACACACATTGTTTCCAGTGGGCTTCACACCAACCTCTCCAGGTGCCGCCATTGCGGTCCTCTCCGCCTGTGCTTGTGGGTTGCACACACAGGGCACCTCCTCCACCCCCCCAACCCCTACCCGCCAACCACGACTTGAACAAGCCTGTTTAATGTCAGGAGCCTTCCAACTGTGCAGGTGTCCCCAGCAGGCAGCCCCCCAGCAATGCATATCTAATATTTACTGAGTGGTTTCTAACCAAGGCACCCGGCAAGGCACTTGACAAGCTTCACCAACTTTACAAATAAGAATGCTAAGCTGTTATTTTCACCTCACTTTAAAAACAAGAGTACTGAGGTTTGGGGCTGTTAAGTGGGTACCCTTAAGACCTCCCCTTTCTGCTCCAAGGTGAGGAGCATGTTTGGGACAGGGGTGAGGAGAGCACTGGCTGAAGCCGGGGCCTCCAGAGAGAGCAGGACTGGAAAGAACCCTCCCCAGAAGAGGACAATTCCTACCCCAGTTCTGCTCCCCAAAGCTCTGGGCGGGCCCCTTGAGCAGGCCTGCCAGCTCCGTGCCTCTTTGGTGGGGCACCCAGGGACACTTCCTCTTCGGTGTCCGTTCCAGCCACCTGGCACACACTGGGGGGTGTCCTGGGTGGTGACGCTGGCAGTGGCAGTGGGAAGGGGAGGGCCAGCCTCGTGGGAGGAGAGAAGGCATCAGGGCACATCACAGTGGACCAGCTGGCTCACTCCCCCTCTGACACTTCACATGTAAGGAAACAAACTCAGATCAGGGAGGCCACTGGCCCAAGGTCACCTAGCTTGTGATGGCAGAGCCAGGGCTGGAACCCCAGTCTTTGAATGACCAGGCTTTAGCTGACCTTGATATTTGGGGCCTGGAACTGCCTCTTTCCCACCACCCAATGCCCACCACAGCCCTGCCATGCTCCATGTCAAACCCTGCTCCTCCTGATATAGGCCCGGCTTCCTGCCCTCCTCTCGTGAGAGCTTCTCTCCCTGTGTTGGAACCGTGGCTCTTTAACTGGCCTGTTGCACCTGCATTCTATTCTGGGTTAACTTGCCTCTCTCTCCAGTGGATTTTGAGACAAGCGCCAAGGGGTAAGGCAGTCCAGTGGATACGGCACTGAGCCAAGCACTCAGACACTTGAATTTGAACTTGGCTGAGTTACTGACTTGCAGTGTGCCTCGGGGGGAGGTCACTTCCCTGGGCCTCAGTTTCCCCTGTGGTCTCAGGTCAGGGCATCTCAGACGCTGTCCGTGGAGTCTGCCTCTGGCCAGAGAGGACGGGGCCCTGCCCCAGATTCAATAGCAGCAACCTTGTTTTTTTTTTTTTTTCTTAAGTACTCGGGTTTTTGTAAAGTAGAATGGAGGAAGGTTCTGAGGCTAAGAGAAGTTTGAACACTAATTTGAGGTCCTTTCTCTCAAATCTTGCTGTACTTTGTATCTCTCTCGCCCCTAGTCGGCTAGCTGGAATATGACATCCTGCACAGGAGTCTAGATAAATATTTGGTGACCGAGCTGAATGTCAGCCCTGGGAAGCAGGCTGTGGTGAGCTGAGTGGGCAGAGAGGCCAGGCCAGAAGTAAACAGCCAGAGGGCAGCTGGAGAGAAAGGGGGCCTGGAACCAGCTGCTAGGAGGAAGGCCTTCATAACGGGGGCTGAGACCACCTCGCATCTGTAGCTTCTGCCCCGCTTCCTCCTCCAGGTTGTCTCCTGGCTTGCCCCCACCACCCTCCTGCGGGGGCCACAGTGTCCTTGCACACACCCTGCCCCATGCCCTGTCAGCGCCGCCCACGCAGCTGGGCGGACGTGAGTCTGGCAGACACTGGTGTGGCTGAGCGCTCCTGGAACGAGGTTCAGAAGGGCCATGGGGCTGGCACGGAGGAAGACTCTGGCCCGGTCAGCTGGCCAAAAGTCAGGCGGGACCCCGGCCCCAGGGCCCCCAAAGGCAGGCCTATCAAGGTGCTGAAGTCTGCAGGGCCTCGCTGGGTACTCTCGGAGGGGGTAGATGCTGTGTGCTTTTTGTCAGTGGCAGGCCACGATCTGCGTGCTGTGGGTATGTTCGTTCTGCTTCCAAATCTTGGCTCCTCCTGGAGCTACAAATTACACTCTAGCCTCCGTCTCAGAGCAGGGCTTCCATGCCTCAGGGTAATCAGCGACCACCCTGACTGCACGAGTGTGGCCGCCCACAATCAGAAAATCCTGTGTCGTGCAGGGTTTAATTCTGACCAGGGTAACAGGAAGCCTGAGAAGTACAAAGGAACACCATTTTTACAGTGCCAAGAAGCTCCATCAGGAAGCTTCCTAACATAATGGACGAATTTCACTGTTGCTATCATGGCAGTACCGACCCATCTCTGCGCTGCTTTAAACTTACTGCACAACCATTGGCCACGTCTTTGGGGTCATCCATGCATTCCCCTCAGAACATCTCAGAGGAAGCTCTTTAATGAGTGCTAAGAATTAAACATGTGCCAGGTACTTTATCAATTTTGTTTAGTCATCACCACTACTCTGTGAAGTTGATCTGTTAGAATCCCTTTAGCTACAAGTAACAGCAACCTTAACAATACTGGATTAAGCTGGGGTCCCTCACTGAACAGTGAAGGGACTGATGATCTCAGGAAAAAGTCCAGAGATGAGTGGCTCCAGGTGCTGAATGATGCCACCAGGACCCCAGTTCTTCCCACAATTCCGTTGCCATCCTTAGTGTGTTGGCTTAGTTCCCTAAGTATTTGCCTTCATCATGACAAAATGGCTGCTGTGGCCCCAGCCATCAATCCAGACATAATGTCCAACTGCATAAGGACAATTGTTTCTCTCATGTTTTAAGAGGAAGGGAATATTTCCTAAAACAACTCTCCAGATATAGCCCCAAAGATCCCTCCCTACATTTCATTGACTAGAACTGAGCCATAGATCCATCCTCCAAAGAATCACTGGCAAGGCAACAAGATACCAAGTTTTATTTAGACTAATCAGGATGCCCCCTTCCCTACCCTGGGTACAAGGAAGAGGGGGTGGATTCCTGAAAAAAGTTCAGGGCACTAAGGAAGAAAGCAACTATTGGGTGGTTATCAACAGTATCTGCCACACAGGTAATTATTGTTATCTACATTTTATACAAACAGGAAAACTAAGGCTAAGAGAAATGACATAATGACTTAAAGTCACAGTAAGAGGAGGACTTCCTTGGTGGGTCAGTGGTTAAGACTCGCATGCCTCACAGTGTGGCCGAAAAAGTAAAGGTCACAGGAAGAGGCCAACTTAGGATTTGAACCCAGAATTGTTCAACTCTAAAGCTCTTTCTACTCTAGGATGCACAAAGCACTATTCTATGTCTCCTTGTGAGTAAGGAAGATTGTTATATGCACATCTATTTCAAATTCTTGCTGGAACAAGGAACAGTGTAAATACTCAGACACACATCTTATTTTACTGTCAATAAAATTATCAGAATTTACATTAAGGTATGTATTTATTAGTATTTATTTAGGGCCTTCTAGGTGGCTTGGGGATAGAAGGGTAAGCCGTAGCCCTAAATTTCAGGAATCCCCATTTGGGGAGTTGCATGAACAGATAACTGCAATACTTTGTGAAGTATGCAGACTGTCACTGAAGAAAGAGCAGGGATACGCTGGAGACCAGTTTCACAGGAAAGGCAAAAATACTGAGTTGGATTTTGAAAGATGCATAGAAGTTTGGTCAAAGAAGTTGGAGGGGAAGCATTCTCTCTAGGTAGAGAAAAGAGCCCTGCAAAGGCATAGGGCTTGAAAGTTCATGTGGCGTTCATGGAACAAAGGGGGATTTAACGTGGTCAGAAAGGAATTGAGGGGCAGGAAGAAGCAGAAAGGGGATTGGAGGCAGTTTCCCAGGGGCCTTGCGTTCTAAGCTAAGGAGTTTGCCTTGATTCTGTTAGGCGCCTGGGAGATTTTTTTAAGCAGGAAAGTAATGCGATCAGATTTGAGTGTTTTGAAGACTTGGAACCCGTAATGAACCCAAGTGAATGTGAGTGGGCAACGTGAAAGAAAGGAATCAATGGTTCAGACACAGATGCGTGCTTCAGACATGTGGATCCCTGTGCAACTCAAGTTACAGAAAAGGAATGAGAGCTCTCCCCACATCAGCACCGCATCCAGCTGTCCTCGGGGCCTGACGTGCCCACACTAGGATGTGTAGGAGCTTCCAAAGTCTCGAGAAAACCACGGAGACTGTGAATAACTGGATTCTGTGTGTGTGCTCAGTCATGTCCGACTCTTTGGGACCCCACGGACTATAGCCCACCAAGCTTCTCTGTCCATAAGATTATCCCCGCAAGAATACTGGAATGGGTTGCCATTTCCTTCTCCACTAATAACTTGACTAATGTATCCATACTGAAAGAACATACTGACTCTGAGATTACTACTAAAAGGTCGCATTGTTTACTATATTTTAGGCACTCTGCTAAATACTTGATATTATCTTATTTAATTCTTACAACAATCTTATAAAGGAAACAAAGTGTTAGTTGCTCAGTCATGTCTGACTCTATGCGACCCCATGGACTGAAGTCCAACAGGACCCTCTGTCCATGGAATTCTCCAGGCAAGAATACTGGAGTGGGTAGCCATTCCCTTCTCCAGGGGATCTTCCCTACCCAGGGATTGAACCCAGGTCTCCTGCATTGCAGGCGGATTCTTTACCATCTGAGCCAAGGAAGCTCGGGCTAAATTACATGAAATTGCCAAAATCTGGTGTATATAATTTATGAAAATAGGAGGAACCTGGAGGTTGGCACGAGTCACACAATCACATGGTGTGGACGCTGGATTCAGACTCAGCTGTGTGTGATAAGGACTCCAGAGTAAGGCAACCCTGGGTTGTAACTACAGCCACCACTTATTATAGCTGTGTGACCTGGGACAGGTTGCTTGACCTCTCTGAGCTTCCTTTTCTTTATACAGTGGGGATAATAATGGAAGCCCCTTCCTTAGGTGTGGATTGGAAAAGGAATGCATTAAAACTCTAGTACAATGCGAGACATAGAAGAGGTGCCCAATGAACGCCAGCTGTGCCAGTCATCATTGTTATTAATATGCCAAACGCTGGGCTGTCCCAACCCACTGTGGAGCTTCCCAGTTGGAACTATGGTAAAGAAACCACCTGCCCATGCAGGAGTTGAAATGCAGGTCGGATCCCTGAGTCGGGAAGATCCCCTGGAGGAAGGCATGGCAACCCATTCCAGTATTCTTGCCTGGAAAATCGCCATGGACAGAGGAGCCCAGCGGGCTACAGCCCATGGGGTCCCAAGGAGTCAGACATGACTGAAGTATCTTAGCAAGCGTGCAAACCCGCTGGGGGCTGGTGTGTGTGTGTGTGTGTGTGTGTGTTGTGTGTCGGGGGGTGCCTTCTGGAGTCAGTGTGTTCCCTGAGCAGAAAGGAAAGAGACTCTACTGCAGGAACCATGACAGTGCTATTGGTAAATAGTCTTCAGATTCACAGGCTGAGGAGAGCCAGGAGCTGTGTCCTTTAGTTTCCAGCACTGCAGACCCCTGCTTAGGTCTCTGGGCCCTGCCGGCCACAGAAGATTGACTGAGAAGGAAGCCGCCTTCGCACTGAAGGTTGGCTGGAGCGGCTAGCTCTGCCCTCATTCAGGGTGGCCCTCCTATGGAACTGTTTCCTCTTCTTTTCTCAAGAACCAGCCTCAATGGAGTGTCTTTCCAGGAGAGCCTGGCTCCCTTTACTTTCAAGAGCTGTGTCCACCGGTGAGGGGTCCTGCGAGTCCTCATCACCCTGGGTCTCATGGACGCGCCTTCTGGTTTTGTGTGCAGATGTTTCCAATACATGCGTGCATGCAGCTGTGTTTGTATTTCTGGTCCCAAGGAAAGTTGTGCTGGCATGGGCTGGGGGTTGGCAGCCCCTTGGCAGCAAGAGCCCCAGGACACCTTTTTTGTCCATTACATTCCATGCCTGGCTGGGCTCTCTGCCCGCTGGGTGAGTATTGACCCCCTGTACTTTTCCAGCTAAATTTCAAGTGTTCTTTAGGCAGAAATTGCAAGTGCTGTTAACTTGAGAACGAAGTTCGGAGCCTGGCACCCAGCTGTTCTCCGCCCATCTCCTGGAGACTGGGGTGCTTCACGCACAAACTGACACAGAGGCAGCTGCGGTCACGAGACTGGAAGATGAGAACAGGCGGACAGGCTAAACCATACCTTCGTCTCAGCACTTTTTGGGTGCGCACAGACCTTTCCGGTACCATCTGCCCTTTTGCTTGGCCGGCCTCTTGCATAAGAGCTGGCTGCCCCCAGCTCAGTCTTTCTGAAAAACATGTTTAGTCCCCCCTCCAGAGAAACTCAAAACACAGACACTCGTTATGTGTTTTCCTGGAAGCATTCTATAGCTCCAGCCTGGGAAAGCTTCCAAAAGTTTTCCGAACCAAAAATAATAATAATAATAATAATAAAGAGGTGGGGGAGGAGAGAAGTTTGGGCAAACGTTCCAGTTGATTAATGTTCAAGGGAACAAACTTGGATTGTAGGGAAAGAAAAAAGGAAGGGTTTTCCAGGTCAATTTAAACATTTGTGCTGTTTGCTTTAAAGGCAATTCCAAAATCGCTGGCCTCCCCAGAGCGATTTTTTTGGAATCTACCCAGAGGGCAAAAACTTACCGTCCCTTCCCCCATCTGGAAAGCTTTCACACCAGGGGCCCTACTCATTCTTGAGCTCTGGCTTCAGAGAGAAGGACTTTCCCAACTTTCCAAGATTCCTTGCCCTCCCTCACCCGGGTGACCCACAGGAGTTTGCGTTTGCTCCACCCTGCAGCAGCTGCATTCCAGCTGTGGCATCGTGAGGAAACATTTAAGAATCCTCTGGCCAGAAAGGTAGATGAGAAATGTGTCCTCATGATACCTGAACGTGGGCGAGGATCTGCAAACAGAGACACCGTGAGAACAGATTCTGGACTTTGGGTTCCCTAGGCGAAGAGCCAGCTGTCAGCTAACAGGAAAGGTTTTTAGTGGTCTTACAGATAAACATGATCAGCCTGCCCCCTTCCCTCCCCCCGACCCCTGCTATGAAATGCAAGGAAAGGAAAGTCAAACAGATTTGTGAGGCAGTCAAAAAATATTTTCACTTACTCATGAGCACTCATCTTTTTAATTAAAGCACAGCCTCTTGCTCAAAACAAGCCTTTGGAACAACAGAGTAAACAGAACCTTAATTTAGGGATTTGCCAGCTGATGTTGACTACTGTGGGAAGGTTACAGCAGCAGCTTCGAGACAGACGGTGGGTCGAATGTCTCCTAGGAACTTCCCTTGTCTTCCAAAGATGGGAGGATTCAGGTGCAGAGAGGGGGACCTCAGAGACCAACAAGGGTCCTTTAAGTGCATCGAAGTTGGCCAGACAGGGCAAGCCTGAGCAAATGGCTTTTCTGGCAGCTGAAGTTCTCAGCAGCTGTCAGGACAAATGCCACCAAGCCATCCTGGTTTCTGGGAGTGCTCAGCCTTAACTGGGGTCTCTCCCTTCGGTCTCTTTGCCATCATATGATCTTCCATGACTGCACTGCAGCCCCTCAGGTAGAGGATAGCCCACCTCACTATCTGGTTCAAGAACAGCCGGCAGCAGCTGCTGAGCTCCACACTGTTTTATCCTGGCCTCTTCATTTCCTGGCTCTTGAGTTTCCGTCCCTTTTCCCTAGCATCCATGGTAGCCTGGCCAGAGAGCAACAAATTAACCACCATGGAAATGCTCTGAGAACTCAGTATCCAAGGTGAGGACTTCCATGAAGTCCTCCATGAATTCCTGGTGCTGAAAATGGATATGGAAGTTTAGTAGGAGAGCTGGGGCCCTGTGTCCCAGGGAGGCCCCCCAGCTATTGTGAAAGCTTCCTTCTACCTACTTCTTCCTGCTTCTGCTGTTCCACTTCAGACACTGCCTTACCATCCACCACTTAACATCCCAAGGTCACCAGTGCCTCGGCCAGCACCCCACCCCCACCCCACAACCCACTCACTTTCCATCCGTGTCCTTTTAGATGCAGTCTGCATGGTTGCCATGGAGAGCACTCCCACCCCCCCACCCCCCCCCCCCCTTTGGGG
>SJXQ01005025.1:190297-200727 GCA_006408695.1 Aepyceros melampus
CCAGGAACCTGTCTCTTATACACATCCCTCCCCCTCCCCGCCTCCACGCCATTCCCCGCTGCAGCGCTCTCAAAATTTTCCACATGTCCTGTGTCACCCAATGCAGCCTGTACAATGAAAACCAGAACGCCGGCTCCCCATGGCCGGGCTTTTATTAATCACTGGGGGAGGGAGGCCAGGCTGGGATCAAGACACTTTACAGTCTGGAGCATCGGGTCTCCGCTGTACCTGCCAGAACCCACTGGGTGTGAACCTGTGTGCGGTGTGCGTGCGTGTATGTGTCTTTTTTCGGTCTGAAAAATACATTAATAAAAAAAATAAAAGCAGCTTCAGGACTGTAGACACCCTGAGTAGAGCTTGTAGACACCCTGAGTACGGGAGCCCCCCCTCCCCCGCGTAGGGGTGGTGGGGGGGGTGCGGGTTTCGGTTGGGTGTTTCTCAGTTTTCATTTAGGTTGGGGAATTGAGGTCATGCAGACAGCGTTGTTCAGATCCAGCCTTTCCAAGAGCCTTGGGGAAGAGCGTTGTTATTGAGAGCCGAGTCTTTTCTGGAGCTTTCCTCGAATCTCAGTCTCGAATCTCGGGTGTCCGCGGTGAGAGCTCTGAGACCACCGATGGGGAGGAAGCTGCGAGATGATTTTCAATGGAAAGTTTACCCGATAAGTTCTGACTGTCAGGCACAGCCCAGAGCACAAGGGCTTCTACTAGCAGAAGCCGCAAATTGGCAAAGCATTCACTGTGCTGAATCTTTTTTTTTTTTTTTTAATCATAATCTACACTGAGATCAAGGGCTTGGGCTTTATTTTCCAGCACAAATAGAACGAAAATTGTCTGCTGCTTAGGCGGTTGGATAGAGTTCAGGAAAACTATGTCTGGCATTAATTCCAAAGTGGAGGTTTTGGTTCAAGCGAGGCCCATTAATTTCAGTAAACTGTTTTCACTAGCCCAGACCCTGCTGTGCAAGGACTATTTATTACCTTTTGCTAACCTGATGTCTGCAGAGTTGTAAAGTAAAGGAAAAAAAAATCCAGGGAGGAGATATCTATATCTTGAATCAAATGGGTTCTGCACCTTTCCTTTGGGGGCCATGTTTTATGGGGCATTTTCTGTCCCTGATTTTTCTTTATCAGACTTTTTCTTTTAAGTCCATCTTGCAATGAATTTGAGGGAAAAAAAATCCTGATGGAGAGGATCCTGGCGAGAGCAAATATCTGTCTCCTGCCTCCTTCAGAAGGGTACCTCCCAGCTACAGGGATGTTTTGTGTGTCTGTCCTGGGCTTCCAGGCTGCAGGCCCAGTGCAAAGCCCTGACGTGAGTCACCCTGACCATCCGGTCTAAAATACACCAAGACAGTCAATTTTGGCGTTTGTTCTCCCTAGGAATTTTACTAGCTGCCTTAGAAAAGCACATAAATTGCTTCCCCCTCCTCTTTTTTCCATGCCTCCTCTCTTCATTCCCACCCCTCCCCAGTCCATGTTGATGTCATTTCAAAGGCAAGGATGAAAAGGGGGGATTTGTCAGGCGGTCAGGTTTGTGAATGTGTCTTTCCAGCCTCCAACACACACACACACACACGTTTGTGAATGTCTTTCCAGCCTCCAACACACACACACACACACACACACACACACACACACACACACGTTTGTGAATGTCTTTCCAGCCTCCAACACAAACACACACACCCCTGAGAATGTTAATCAGAATTAAAAGCTAGTCAGTACTATTAAAGCATCAAACATGAAGACCTAGAGAAGGAGGGGGCATATGAGGGGTAGAGGCAGTGGAATGGAACATACGGAATATAATTCAGTCCTCTGCGCCGACTTGTTAAAATAAAGGAGGGGAAAGTAGCACCAATTTGGTTAGCTTGTCAAATGTCAGAATTACTGGTCTTTTCCTTTTAACTACTCTCCCCATTCGCAACCCCCGCCCCGCCCCGCCCCAACACAGTCAAGTTTTGTGCCTTTCCCAAGTGTGATTAATCTCTGGCAGAGGCCAGAAACAGGAGTAGATTTCTTGGCTGCCCGTTCTGATAAACAGTCTGTTCTTGGGAAGAGTAGGTGAAGGTGGCGTAAGGGAGGGGGGTGGGGGTGGTGATCTGACTCTCTAGTCCCGCCCTCCCGGCAAATGCAATTGCCCTTCCTTTGGAGCGCGTGGTTTTGGGGTGGGTCAGGTTTCCTGGCTTTCAGAATGTGCGCAGACACTGGGCCCATTCTTGCTGCCAGTTAACGGCGTCCAGGAAACGTCGGAGGGACACCGAGGGCTCGGGGAGGGGTTGGAGAGGGCTCCGGAAAGGGAGGGGATGGGAGCCTGCGTGCCTGAGGATTCAGACCCCAGGTCGGACGCTCCGGCGCGGCTGACCGCAGGCTCCTGCGCTGGGAGCCGCCCAGTGGGGAAACCGAGGCACCGGGAAGACTCAGGTGGGGGGTGGAGGCGGCGGCAGTAGGAAGCATTGTAAAGCGAAACTGGGAGAGCCAGAAGATGTTCACAGCAAAGAGGGGTTATTTCGCGGCGTCGGAGGTCGCTGGTATGGAAATTCCATAGGCAAGAACACTGGCTGTGGGTTTTGCAGCGGGTTCATTGTGTGGGCAACCAGGCAGTGAGCGGCGATATGAAAACGTGGGGAGGGGAAGAGTATTGGGCTGAAGGGAAATCAGTGCCGAGAAGGCTGTGCGCGGCTGGGAAATGTCACCAAGGAGAGTGCAGTGGCACCGAATAAATGATGAATAATCGGCTACCTTTTGGAAAAGGAGTGTAGTGTAAAATTATTAACAAACGCGAGAAACCCGCGTCTTCTCAGCCTGAAAAGCAAACCCTCACCTCCTGCCTCTCCTCTCCAACACACACACACACCCCACCCCACCCCTTGTCCACCCTGCATCCAAGCCGCCTCGGCTAGGCTCGTTTTCCTTTGGATTTAATTACATGAAAATGCTGAACAAAAAACCTGTAATTACACCCTTAGTCCTTGCCACTCAGGCCCAGCACACTTCCTGCTTAGTTTTGTTTTTTAAAGAAGAGGTCATTGCCTCTTTTCATTTCAAATTGACCAAAACAAAAAAGTAAAAGCCCCCAATAAATCCCAACTGCTGTGAGCTTCGGCACCACCAGGAACTGGGGATGGAAATTCTTGTTGGTCTAGGAGAGATGAGGAGACAGCCTACCCTGGCTTTTGTCTCCTCCTAGCTTTTAGGTCCTGGAGAAGGAGATAGCAACCCACTCCAGTGTTCTTGCCTGGAGAATCCCAGGGACGGGGGAGCCTGGTAGGCTGCCATCTATGGGGTCGCACAGAGTCGGACACAACTGAAGCGACTTAGCAGCAGCAGCAGATTCTGGGCTAGAGTCAGCCTGGCTTCAATCATCATTAGATCCCTAGGGCTGAGAAAGTATTCTCTAAATAGTTGAGTAACCTAATGAATGGCAGTGGAAGGGCACACGTTTAGGAGCTAGGAGATGGAAACCCACTAGGCCCTTTGGCACCCAAGTTTCAGCTTTGAAACAAAATGTAAGTGATGAGAATAGCTTCACACTCATCCAGACACGCCAGGCTTGAATCCTCTGAGTCTGGCCAGAGAAGGAAATTGAGGTTATCCAGATGGTGGTCCTCTAGATGGGTCAGGGTTGAGGGCTATCTTATCCCCTGGATTTCCAGCTCCTGTGGTACCTATGCCAGGCTTGATTGTCAAGGTACAGGCCTCTCCTAGGCTAGAAGTGATGTGAGGAAACCTAATGAATGGCAGTGGAAGGGCACACGTTTAGGAGCTAGGAGATGGAAACCCACTAGGCCCTTTGGCACCCAAGTTTCAGCTTTGAAACAAAATGTAAGTGATGAGAATAGCTTCACACTCATCCAGACACGCCAGGCTTGAATCCTCTGAGTCTGGCCAGAGAAGGAAATTGAGGTTATCCAGATGGTGGTCCTCTAGATGGGTCAGGGTTGAGGGCTATCTTATCCCCTGGATTTCCAGCTCCTGTGGTACCTATGCCAGGCTTGATTGTCAAGGTACAGGCCTCTCCTAGGCTAGAAGTGATGTGAGGAGTAGCCTGCCATAGTCATCAAGTGGCCCCCAGACCAAGTACAGGACAGTACCTATTGGCTGGCTGCACACAGAGTCCATATTACCTGAACCTAGTGAAAGCACAGGTTAGTTACTTGACTTATGGGTTTGGAAACAGGCTACTTCCACCATTAAGTGGATCTTCTCCACTTCCTTCTCTTTCATCATGCAGCCTGGGGGTCCTTCTCAGGTGTGGACATTTAAAATCTATCAATAGCTATCCTCAGTAAGGGGAACGCAGTAAGTTCCTAAATACTTCAGCATGTGCTACAACTTCAGATTTTCCTCCACCACCTTTACCTAGAGGCAGGGTATAGAAAACCCAGGAAGGTCTCAGGGGATGCCTGGGAATCATGGCTACACAATTTTGCTCAAAGCTGAATGGTGACTGATTTTAACTCCCCCCAAACTAGTGCTAATTTATGCATAATCTCCCATCTACTGGCACAGTAGTGGCATTCTTCACCTGCAGATTCTGCAGGAGAGACATTTTAACTTTTTTGCAGTTTCTTGCAGACAGATAGGGTACCCCCACCCTCCAAAAAAGGCTGGCACCCCTGGGACAGAAGGAACACTGGATTTAGGGCCAGAGAACCTGGTTTTCAATAATCTGAACTAGCTCTGGATGTGCTTTCCTGACCTACAAAGGAGAGTATTGAAAGTAACACCTAAGTCACAAGCCTGGTGTGGTGATTGGTGAGATAATGTCTGGGAAGGCATTTCAGAGCTCTCAACAAATGCTGGTCATTCTATTGTTCATAATCGCTTCCATTTTATTAAGTACATTATAATATTTATCTTCCATACAGGCCAATGAGACCAATTATACCCCTTTTACGGACTAAGAAATACAGGGTCAGGTGATCTAGTCAAGGTCATGGAGCTATTTAGGGTCAGCCAAGTCTAAGTGGAACATCAAACAACATGTTAAGTATATACTAAATGCTAAGCGCCTCCTCTTTCTCTCCCCCGAGTTGCAGGTTGAACCGCCTAGCTAAGCAAGATGAGTCCAAATACTTGGCGATGTTCCTAGCCCATGCGCCCCAACCGGGGACAGCACTGATGGCTGCCCTTCTGTACCAGACTTGACCGAGGACAGTGAGGCCGCAGCGAGGGCTTCCCGCTCTGACGCCCCGCCTTCTGGCAGCCTCGGGGCAGGAAAGCGCCGGCGACAACGGGTCTCTGAAGCCGGGTGGTGGAAACCCCCGGGCTCTGGTGAGGGCCGGTGGGTACCCGGCGAGCTGGCTCCCTGCTCAGGCCCCGGGCGCACGCTGGGTGGGGCGGGAGGGTCTGAGCACCTGCGGTCCTGACCGCCTGCCGCCCGCTTCTCCGCCCACTTTCACCCTCCAAGCCCCCCTTCCCGATTTACCCCTCTCCTTGGGATGTGGATGTTTGTTTTAACCCAAGCGGATCGGTGAATAGCACCCTTGTCTGGCGCTTCCCTCCTGACCCCCCTCTAGGGCTGGTCCCTGAGAGGCTCATTCCAGGGTTCCTTGATTTTGGGGACCTGAAAAAACACGCGCTTTTGCTGAGGCCAGCGTTGGGCTCCCCCCCGTGCTCCGGCACGCTGGCCAGGAGAGGAAGCGGGGAGGAGGCAGGAACCAGACGCGACTCCCCCGCCCCGCGCCTTTTTCTCTTCCCTGCTCCCCGCCCCTTCAGGAAAAAAGCAGTCAAGATCTGATCGCTCGCTGCGGCCGCCGCACCAGCACCAAGCACTACGTCCTCCTCTCCCTTCCACCCAGTTTTGCACGGAGCGCTCGGCTGCCCGCGCGCCCGGGGCTGGGCAGGTCCCGGCGGGCGGTGCAGCCTCCCCTCCCCTCCCCCCGGGGCTCTTAGCGAATCACGTTGTTCCTGGGATTTCACGATCTAGTGGCTCTTGCGTAACCCTATGCCCTGGCCTAAATTAACTTTTTTTTTTTAAAAATACCAGGATTAATCCTTTAGGAAAAGGCAAATACTTCCGTCACGGAACCGGCCTGGGAGTAAATGTGTAAATCACTGTGCTGACTCTATTCCCTCTCACTCCTCCAGCCCCCGGGGTTGAGGGTGGGGGTTCCTGGCCTGGGGATGGGGGGCGCCCAGCCCACACGTTTGTTTTCATCTACTTCGAGGCGGGCCGAAGAAATGGGTCCTCCTGACTGCTGGCTTGAGTGTTACCAAAAAAGGCCTTTCTCTTGCCTGAGAGCTTGGCCCGCACGTTGCAGTGGGGTGACGCGAGGTTCAGCCCGGGCCTCCTCGGCTGAGCCAGCAGGCTGCAGGATGCCAGGCCAGAGTCCCCACCCCCCCAACCCCCCCAACCCCCACACAAACCAGCGGGGGCGCGGGCAGGAGGGAGACTGCAGGGAGCTTCGAGGTGCATGGATCCAGCTGCAACCTTCTCACCTCTAGCGGAGGTGTCGCCTCTGGAAAGGCCAAGTGGAGAGCTGACCTTTTGCTCCAGTTTTAAAGCTGGGTCCTCCGAGGATGCCAGCTCAGATGCCAAGCTGCGGGTGGTGTGGGGGGACCAGCCACCGTTGGAACTTTGGGAAATTGCGGGCGTTTCCCCTTGCACCAGATTGACCCCTGACTTGGCCAGTCTCCAAGATACTCCCTGCCCCCCCAACCATTCTGTCCCAGCTGTGGGTCTCTCCACCTAGTGTCTTAGGTAGAAGCCCCCCTTCCCCCACCTTGCTCAGTTACTTCCCATTGTGGAGGCAATATTGTCACATGCAATTCTCCAAGGGAAATTTCTCTTCAAAATATTGATATTCTTGCCTCTCACAATCCCTGCACATCCCCAAACAGGGCCATCTCAAGATAAGTGGTTAAGATGAAATTTATCACCTTCAGTGATGATGATTCTTTGAGGGGAAAGGTATCAAGAGAGCTATACCTTTTAAATTAAAGGATTACAAGACTGTAATGGAAGTTTGTTTAAATGCATGTTTATTTCTAACTTGGTGTGTCTGAGGATACCCGGCATGTATGTGTGTGTGTGTATCTTCTTTAGTAACAGCAAAGGCAGACAAGGAGATGGAGACATATGTGTGTGCATACCAAACATAGCACTATGACACAGAATCCAACTTGCTTTATCTAGCAGCCTGGCTAGAGGGTTGGGGCTAAGCTGCTTTCTTCAGTATTTTTTGGTTTAATAATGGGATAGGCTGAATAAGTATAAAGGCATAGATTAACTAGCCAAGCTAAAGCTAAACAGCCTCAAGCCCCAGGCTGGTGGGAATGTCACTCTATTTCCTAGCCCTGTGTTTTGACTCACTCCAGGGTAGCTGTGGTGTGGGGAGGGTTGAAGTCTGGGAGGGTGAAGCAATGCTCCCAGCAGCTCTTTACAGAGGAATCACTGCCGGGAGCCAGCGGCCTGCGAAAGTTTATTATTGTTGGGGAGTGCACAGTGAGCTCACTGTTTTGCAGAAACAGAAATCTGACTGCTTTTGAGATGAAAGAGGGGCTCCCTAGGGCTCTTCCTTCCCCCTTTCTCCCTATTCTTAAAAATTCACCTTCTTTTGCACCCTAGGACCCCAGAATGAGTGGGAAATCAGGGTGCTGGGGAGGGCTGAATGGAGGAAAACAGGTTCTGAAGGTCAAGTGTCAAAATCAAAATACTTCTTGTTGCTTCAACTGAAGTGTTTTTTTTTTACAATTAGTAGTAATAGTAGTGATAAAAGTAGAGATCCTTATGTTCTATGTAATTTACAAAGTATTTCTATACGGTAATCAGCAATAGTACCATCAATATCGATACCAATAATAGCCAACATTTACTCACGGCTTCCTGTATACCTGACACTGTTCTACACACTGTGTGGCGTATTTATGCTACAGTCTCTGGCAGTGGCAGCTCCACAGCTTCTATGGAAGAAGTCAATGGCACAATCTATTTGGAAGGGGAGGGTGGGGGACAGTTATGAAGATGTATTTGCATAGCACTTTACATGAGAATTGTATGTAACAAACGGGGTGGGGGCGGGCTGATGGAAATTTTGAGCACTCCAAAATACCACCGAGAACCTAAACTTGTCAAAGGCAGCATTCAAAACAGATTTACAGTATTCAGATCCCAGTTCTGTCTCAATTTACTCACGGCTTCCTGTATACCTGACACTGTTCTACACACTGTGTGGCGTATTATGCTACAGTCTCTGGCAGTGGCAGCTCCACAGCTTCTATGGAAGAAGTCAATGGCACAATCTATTTGGAAGGGGAGGGTGGGGGACAGTTATGAAGATGTATTTGCATAGCACTTTACATGAGAATTGTATGTAACAAACGGGGTGGGGGCGGGCTGATGGAAATTTTGAGCACTCCAAAATACCACCGAGAACCTAAACTTGTCAAAGGCAGCATTCAAAACAGATTTACAGTATTCAGATCCCAGTTCTGTCTCTCATGGCTGTGTGACCTTGGACAAGTTATTTAACCTCCTTGTTTTCTGAGCTTGTAAAACACAGTTAGTAATAGAATCTACCTTGTAGATAATATTGAAGGTTTAATGATAATGTAGTAAACCACCTAACAGCGTCTGACCCACAGCAAATCAAAATGAGTTATAACAAGAAATACAATGACAGTTCAAACATTCCTAATTAAGTTGGGGGCTCGGATCCCATTTTACAGATGGAAAACAGAAGTTATGTTAGGCTAAGTAATAGCTCAAGGTCACAAAGCCAGTAAGAGAAAATTCTAAGTGTGTCAGACTCCAGAATCTGAAATTCCATTACATGGCCACCCTTTTCCAGCCTTGCCCAGGACTACCTTAGTCTTCATGGAGAAAAAAAAAAATTTTTTTTTAAGTAAACCCAATACTTCCCTGGTGGCTCAGATGGTAAAGCCTCTGGTCTACAATGCGGGAGACCCGGGTTCAAGCCCTGGGTTGGGAAGATCCCCTGGAGAAGGAAATGGCAATCCACTCCAGTACTATTGCCTGGAAAATCCCATGGACAGAGGAGCCTGGCAGGCTGCAGTCTATGGGGTCGCAAAGAGTCGGACACGACTGAGCGACTTCACTTCACTTAAACCCAATACTTGAAAGAATCAGTGGAAATGCCCCTTTGACCAACATATCTGTTCCGCAATAAACACTAATGATGAGACGTAATCTTGTAACCGAAAAGAAATCATGACCTTGCTCAGCCTTCTAGGGCCCTATGGATGAAATCACAGAACAGGGAAAAGGATTTTGAAAACGGCGGCGGTGTTTTACAAAGCTCTATCGATATTATTAAATGGCTGTCCCCACCTTCTTTTTATCAAACCGGGGAAAACCACTCACCTGTCTGGTCTCTCCAGCACCTCCCCTTCCCTGCCCCCAACTGCAGCTGTGCGCAGCCAGTAGACTGTTTTCCTTAAAGGCCTCCGGGGGTGCTCGTAGCTTCTTTAGACATTCAGCCAAAATTTTTAAAGAGTGCGGCTTGGGGGGAGGGGTGTCTCACCCTGAATTCATTTTAGCTCCGTCGCTGAAGCTCAGGTTCCTAGACCGGGGCACAAAAACAAAAGCGAAAAGGCAGTTTCTGGAAAACTGGAGAACAGCTAGTTTTGCAGGTGCTTCGGCATCAGGGGTAGTAATGAGTGTAACATTCATCGGGGGAGGGGCATGGATGGGGGGAAAGAGGTTTGACTGCAGATGAAATATGCAAATTTTATATTATGAAATTCACAGCGAAAAAAATCTTGAGACAGGACACATTTAAATTCACTGCCCCCAGGGTGGGGCGGGGATGGGGTGGGGAGCGGGATCGGAAACGACGCCCGTGGTTTTGAAAAGCATTTTAAACTTGGGAAAGCCAGGCGGGGAAAGGAAAGGTCATCGTCTGTTTTAATTTCCAAACCCCTCTACCCGCTCCAGCCCTGGACTTCCAGCATCAGCTCGCCGGGCCTCAGCTGTTGTACACACAGACACACAGACACACACACACGCGCGCGCGCGCGCGCACACACACACGCACGCACGCAAGGCCAGGGGGGAGGGGAGGGCGGAGGCGCGGAGGAGGGGCCAACTGGGAGGAATCTGGGCTGCCTGCCGCGCATGCGCTTTTACGAGCAACAAGTGGGCTCCACGGAGGAAGTGTAAAGGGGAGGGGCGGCGCGGGAGGGGGGGAGAACTGGTGCAGAGCGTGGTGGTGACGTCAGCGCTCCGCCCGGGCGGCATCCCGCGCGGCCAAGCCCGGGACAGCGCGAGCCGCAGCGCGAGCGGGAGCGCCGCGCCGCGCCTCCGGAACGTAGTTTTAACAATCACAACCCCACATTCCGGGCGAGCGCTAGCTGGGAAAGGGATGCGACCCGGGCCGAGGCGCCGCGCGAGCGCCCTGCAGCCAACGTGAGCGCCGCCAGCTGCGGGGGGCCCCCCGGCGCCGCCGACCAGGCCCGGGGAGGGCGG
>SJXQ01005025.1:204175-216885 GCA_006408695.1 Aepyceros melampus
GTCCGTCGCCCATGGCCGCCCTCATGTCGGTGGCAGACACTCTGGGCACGGCGCACTCGCCCAAGGACGGCAGTTCGGTGCACTCCACCACGGCCTCCGCGCGGCGCAACAGCAGCAGCCCGGTGTCACCGGCCTCCGTACCCGGGCAGCGCCGCCTGACATCGCGGAACGGGGACCTGAATTTACAGGTGGCGCCCCCGCCGCCTAGCACCCACCCGGGCATGGACCAAGTGCATCCCCAAAACATTCCGGATTCCCCTATGGCCAACAGCGGGCCCCTCTGCTGTACCATTTGCCACGAACGTTTGGAGGACACGCATTTCGTCCAGTGCCCCTCCGTTCCCAGCCACAAATTCTGCTTCCCTTGCTCTAGAGAGAGTATCAAGGCCCAGGGGGCTACCGGCGAGGTGTACTGCCCCAGCGGAGAGAAATGCCCCCTAGTTGGGTCGAATGTACCTTGGGCCTTCATGCAGGGCGAAATCGCGACGATCTTAGCTGGGGATGTTAAAGTGAAAAAAGAGAGAGACCCTTGAACCAGGAGATAACTACCCCTTTTGCCCCAGTCCAGCTCCTCTCCTGTCCAAAGGGCCCCTTCCCCAACCCCTTGACCGCCCTCCCACCCCTTCGCGCCCAAGATGTAGAATTGTGAATATAACAAACTGCAAAAAGTTAGTCTTATGTATAGACATTATTTTCGTCGTATGTTTCTATATTTTGAAACAAAGGTATGTTAACTTCTTCATTTGAAGGATAAGCTGGTTTGTGTTAAGTATAATAATTGGTTGGGTCATTTGCATCATATTCGTTAGCATTTATTGGTGGCAGAGTGTTTGCCTAGGTACAGAAGTAATAGCCCTTAGCAACGACTGCTGCTGGTGTGTATTTTTGTAAATGTTATGCACTCACTGAAAGGAAAAAAAAAAAAACAAAAGAAAGTGACTTTTTTTTTTTTTTTGCCAAGGCCAGTGTTGCTGCCTAAAAAAAAATGATGCTATAAAATGGTGAGAGCTTCTTTCTGAACACCCCAAGTGTTGAAGTCTTCATTTTATTTTGTTCAGTTTTGTTCTGTTTTTTTTTTGTTGTTGTTGTTGTTGTTGTTTTCTGTTTCCTTTGCAAAATGGTAAGAGGGGTGTTGGGGGTGGGTGGGTGTTTTTTGTTGCAAGTTGGTGAGGGAAAATGTTTTTTGGTTTGTTTCTACTGACCTGAATGTGTTGGATCTTCACGTGTTTTGTTTTTGCTTTATTGATGCACGGATGCTTTTTGAACAGTAGAGCGAAATGCTAGACATGGAGAATCTGCTCTGTTTGTCCTTTATACATTTCTGTAGTTAACAGAACACTGTAATGTGCCTTGGAGCTTAGTAACTTGTAATAAATTCAATTGATATTAATTCTGCTCCGAGTCAGCAAGTGTGTTTTTCCAGGGCTAAGACCGCACAGCTGCACCAGCAGGGACAGCACCTCACTACTTCCGATAGAGTACAGACGCACGCCGCTGCCTTTGAAAGCCCTCAGCGGTGGCCTCTGTAGAAGGCCCGGTGCTGGCTGACCGCTCCTCCCCTTCTGTACCAGGCTATTTACATTCACCTCTGGGGCAGGACAGTTGCTGACTAAGCAATCTGTTTACTCTTAGGCATCTCTGCTTCCCCACCCCTGCCCTGCGCACCCCAGCTGCAAATGACTTTGTCAGGAATGGTTTTTTGGTCTCTTGCCCTGTGGCCCCAAGTATATGCTGATACCCAATGCAGCTGTGACTTAGGCAAGTGGGATGAGAAGCAGAAAAAAAACTGGGGTGCTTTGCCTCCTAGATGTGGCAGAAATCACTGTTGTTGTACATTTAAAGCAAAAAGTGCCATGGAGCTGGGAGCTGGCAGGAGGGGTGTGGAAATGGGAAACATTCATTGTACTCAGTTCTAGCAGCTTCCAGTTCCTGTATTGGAAGCAGTTTCACTTCATTTGTGACACGTTTCCTTCTCACTGTCCCACACCACCCCCCCTGCTTTTGATGATAATTTTTAAAGCAGAACACCTCGTTGGTTGCAGAGGGGAGAGAGGGGAAAAAGACCCAAACCCTGTTCCTGGGGCAGTGATGGCTTATGACAGCAAATAGAACCCATTCCTGCTGGTTGAAATGCAGTTATTCATCTAATCAACTTTCTGGTGGCATCTGTGAGGTACAGAAAGAAGGAGATGGGACTGGAACATCCTTTAGGGACTCAGAGCCCCTTGATTGAGCCTAGATGGGAACTAAGGGAAGGCAAACAAACCTGGTTTGAACCTTGTATACTTTCCTGGAGAGGCAAATGGAAGACAAATGGAAATGAGATGGAGGAAGCAAAAAACCCCAGATCCTATTAAAAATCCACTCCTGGCCACACCCCATTCCTGGTGGAGGTAAGCTGGGCCCAGACCTTTATCACCAGAGGAATAGCAGAGGCCAGAGGTATAGCAAATAAGGAAAGAGACTTGGCAATCCCCACGCCACTCAAATTAAAGGGTAGGGCGGTGGGTTTGGGTACAGATGAGTTTGGGGAAAAACAAATCACTGGTTGGTCCAGAACACCCATGTGAAGGTTGGGTTGGTGTTCTGACTTGCTGTTAATAACAGTCTTTTAGTTTCTGTTCATGCTTTGCCACCACCATCCTTGAAGTAGTGGAAACCATGACTCTGTGTGTGTGTGTGTGTGTGTGTGTGTGTGTGTGTTTGAGGGTGTGGATAAATGGCAATTGATGGATCTGCAGCAGTCTCTTAATCCTGGTACCCAGGAGGTGCCTGTCTCACCTCTTTAAGAATCTCCCCACATATAAATAGATGTGCGTGTCAGCTTCCTGCAAATGTGTCCTTGCATTTTCATCTGCTGCCAAGTGTTGTATTGGTGCTTATGAGTCATGAAACCTATTTTCATCCTCAGGGGTAATTAACTTGGGGGGTGATAATGCATAGCAGACCGTAGGAAGAGTTAATTCTAAAACCTATCCTCGCCTGGCTACCAATCATACGTTTCACTTAAAGGTCTGGGTTGGCTTTTTCTCATAAGCTTATTAATAAAAATCAAGCATGTTTTGCTGGAAGATCCTCTGAGGTGCTCCCCACCCCCACTCCCACTGCACACATACATAAAATGGGTAAACCTCAGCAGCCTGAGAATACAGAGATAGAGTGTCACTGGTGTGATTTAACCACCAGTGAATGAAGGCACGGTGGGTGCAGCCATTGCCCTTGAGCTGCGCATGGCAACTTGGGCGTGTGGATGACGGGATCTAGGTGTGAACCTAGTGAGTACTGTCCAGTGGTTTCAGGGGGACATTGGCCCTGTTAACCTGCCTCTGTGCACATCTGCTCCTGCTCACCTGCCACTAAACGCTTCATTGCTACGGTATTCCTTTCAGGAACTTGAAGGATTACAGGATCCTTGATTTAGTGCCCATAGGTAGACAAGGGGTCTGTCATTAAGAGCTGAGAACTGTAGTTTGCTCTTTCTTCTTGAGGCTGGGTGCATTATTAGCAGAAGAGGCAGAGCTGTAATAACGAAGCCTCCAGCACAGGCGGCCAGTTGGGTTTCACTAAGGAAACCTGCCTTGATGAGACCTGGGGAAAGGGAAGGAGGGAGGTGCTGAGAGGGAGAGCCAGGGTTTGGCGTGGAAGTGAATTATAATGGTGCAGTTAATTAAAGTTTACCATTGCCCTGGGCTATTTGTTAAAATGGCGGCTGCCTCTTCGCTCTTCTTTTTTTTGAAACTGACCTTTCTCACTGCTCTGACCCATTCAGCTGCTAGTCGGGTTGCCTTAACCAGTCTTGCTTTGATCCCTCAGCTAGATTCCACCCTGACGCCATCCATAGTTGTACACCCAGGAAGTAATTTCCTCTCCAGCACAAGAGGATTCTTGTGGGTTTCCCAGGTTCAGACGTAGGTCTCTGATGAGCTAGGCTTCCTTCATCTCCAGTTCATCCTGGATCTGCCCACCTCCTCCATTTCCTGCTTCTCATTGCCTTCCCGCTGCTCCACGCCAAAATGGCTAACACTTTAAAATAAAAAAATCCATATTGCTTTTATTTATAGGCATTGTTTGTGCAGCGAATCTGAGCTGATGTTTCTTTGCATGAGTACAGGGGCGGGGCAAGGAGGACTTAGTTCGACAGCTTTGACAGAATAGGCTGATGGGGGTCAGTTTTTGACCTTGCTCTCCACCAGTGAGGACAACTCATCCTGTCAAATAAGTCCAGCATTCACATCTAAACCCTTCAGCTCATGTAGGCGTGCACACCTATGCTGTTAAACATGATTTCAGGGTGCATTTTCACATGCATTCAGCCCAGGCTCTTGATGTAACGAGTTCTGAAATTCACTTTTGTTTCCTCTTAATACTTTCTCAAATCAAGGAAATCGGAACAGGGAATGACTCTTACGGACATCTAGAACAACCTTTTTAAACCTTTCTGGGGTCGGAGCACCTTAGAAAAATTTGATGAAAATGAGGGATCCTTCGTTCAAAACTATGTGCCCCCCACACATGGTCTTGCATACATTTTCTTTTTAATACAAATTTTATGTATTTATATTTAAATGGGTAATATGTTCCTTTGGCTCAAAATTCAAAAGATGCAAAGGGGAACACAGTACAACTGTCAGGTCTTCATTCTCCAATTGCCCCCTTGGCCACTTAGTTCTCTTCTGGGACCCAACCAATGTTACCTGATTTTTAAAGGGGTTCACGCACATCTAAAATCCATCCAGGGACCTTGAGGTTAGAACCTAGGTCTAATCCGTCCACCTAGTAAAAATGAGGACCCCAAGGCACAGAGAGATGACAGAACCTGCCTTAAGTCACACAGTGGCAGAGCCTGGGCTAGATTCCTAGTAGGAGTTGACTCACTGGAAAAGACCCTGATGCTGGGAGGGATTGGGGGCAGGAGGAGAAGGGGACGACCGAGGATGAGATGGCTGGATGGCATCACAGACTCAATGGACGTGAGTCTGAGTGAACTCCGGGAGTTGGTGATGGACAGGGAGGCCTGGCGTACTGCCATTCATGGGGTCACAAAGAGTCGGACACGACTGCGCGACTGAACTGAACTGAACTGAACAACTCTAATGGATTTTTTAAAATTAGGATATTGGGCTTAAGCAGAGCTTTATGTGAGAACAGGTGGTGATCAAATGGGCAAACGGTAAGAGAGTACCTAGTTGGGTGGGGCTCAGTGTTTTTAGTAGCTCTTAGAGGACAAGGAACAAGCATTTGTCCCTTGGTCTCTTTTGCAGCTATAGCTTTTGGAGAAGGGTATGTTGAGAGGAGTGTCTAGGCTTTTGACTGTAAATCAAGGACTGTGGGCCTTCATTAGTGGAGTCCTCTCTGAACCTCTGCAGAGAAGGCAACGGCAACCCACTCCAGTACTCTTGCCTGGAAAATCCCATGGACAGAGGAGCCTGGTAGGCTGCAGTCCATGGGGTCGCGAAGAGTCAGACACGACTGAGCGACTTCACTTTCACTTTTCACTTTCCTGCATTGGAAAAGGAAATCGCAACCCACTCCAGTGTTCTTGCCTGGAGAATCCCAGGGATGGGGGAGCCTGGTGGGCTGCTGTCTATGGGGTTGCACAGATCAGACACAACTGAAGCGACTTAGCAGCAGCAGCTGCAGCTCTGAACCTCTGAGCCATGGGCCCACACACCACATTCCCCTTTGCTGATTGGAAACTTTTGAAGCTTTAAAGATGGTCAGATAAGGAACCGTTTGAGTATGGAGATAAGAGGTAGGGAGACCTGAACTCCTGCCAGCTTTCCTTCAACTTGGAGCTTCTCTGTCCCCTCCCTGTCGTGCCCTTCTGCCTGGCCACCTAGGAAGCAAGTGGCCTGTCAGGTGCTGGGTAAGTGCACACTTCAGGCCAGCCTTCGAGGAAGGTGTGAGGACCCTCATTTTATAGACATGCCAACTGAGCTCAGAGATGTTAGATAACGAAAGCCATTCCTGGTATTCCATTCAAGCCCAGGGCAGCCTAGAGCCAGAACTCCTCTGTTGCTCCACGCAGGAGGACTCTGACTTCTGATACCATAGGACCCAGGAAACCCAGCTTCAGAGCTTCAGCCAGTCCCCCAGCCCTCTGCCCATCTCCCAGTCTCCAGGGTCTCCAAGCTAGTGAGTGAGGCTGTCCCCAGGAGGGGCTGTTGGGAAGGCCCCAGGAGCGGGCATTTTCTAGGCTCGCTGTGCTAGGGACACACTGCAGTGCTGTCCAAGCCATATTTCCATCCAGGGATTCTGGAGCAGGGTTGTTCTTCAGGAGTCTCCGCCCAGCTGCCTGCTACCCCTAAACTTCAGTAAAGAATGATCTGCGACAGCTTACCTCCCGGCGGGCACCATATTGTGAATCCACAGTTGGTGGCCCCCACTGCAGACTCTAGAGAAGTGTCACAACCTCCCAACTGGCCTCCCATGGGTTCCAGTTTCCGCCCACTCGAGGCCAAGGACTCTGCAGTGGGCATTTCTTCTACGTGCCTTTTATATGTCATCTCCTTGGGTAGAAACCTCCCTTGGCTCTCTGTTGCCTGCAGAATAAAGTCCAGATTCTTTAGCACAGCAAGCAAAGCCCTCCACCATTCTTCCATCCCAATGGTAGAGTATCTTAATTTTTAAAAAGGTATTCCAAATACATGGCAAGAAGAAAAAAAAACCAACAGCATGAACAAGTACTCAGGGAAAAGTCCATCAGCCTCCTTCCCTTCCAGGCCTTCAGTTCCCCTCTGCCGAGGGAAGCACTGTGGACAGTTATTTTGTGTGTATTTTCAACAGTATTAGATGCACAAAGAAGCTCAGATTTATAATATATATCTCTTGAGAGTAGATCTTAGGATAAGCCAAAGACAGAAAGGAAGGTCCAGGGCAAGGAAGTGGACTTGGGTCTGTGCCCCGGTCTGAGTCTAGAGGCGGGGGGATGTCCTCTCCTCCACAGTCAGGGATTAGCTATTAGTTTTTTTTGGCTCCTGGGCAAGTGTCTGTGTGTGTGTGTGTGTGTGTGTGTGTGTGCGCGCGCGTGAGTCCGTGCCCTTGGTCCAACCCATGTACTTAAACCTACGTCACTATGGTGCCAGCCTTGGGGTCCCTATGCCAGCCTCACTGTGGCTTGGGGGGTCTCTGGAAGGAATGCGGGTGTGATGGACGGGCAGTGGCCATGAAGACCAAATGTCTAGCACTCTCCTCTACGGTCACTCTCCTCTCCCTCTGCCATGCCCCAGGGCAGCTTGGTGTAGCTCGCAGATGGGCTTCCCTAGTGAGAGACTGACAAACTGTGGCTAAATAAAACAGCGAGGGAGAAACAGTATTGAGTGTAACCTCTGGACCCCACAGAGGGCTGGGCTTTGTTGTCTGCTATTTCCTTTAGTACAGAGGCTTTGAGGTGGCTTGTTGTAATTATTCTCCTTCGACAGGAAAATACCCACGGTAGGTACTATTATTACTCCCATTTTACAGACACGGCAACCAGGTCACAGAGCAGCGAGTAACCTCCGCTGGCCTGCCCTCACTGCCCCTCTCACTTCTGAAGGTCGTTCACACGCTCCCCGGGCCCCGGCCCCCACACCTCCCTCACTACCAGGGCACACCCTTCCAGGGAGGCTTGGGTTTTCCCTGTGAGGAGCCAGCTTGTGAAATCCGGAACCATGGGCAGTGGTTCAGAAACCACAGCTCCAGGCAGGAGGTCCGGGCTGCCTTGAGAACAGGTCTAGGGCGCTGAGGGTGCTGGCCGCCAGCATGGGCCCCCAGCACCCAGGGAGAGGCAGCTCTGGAATGCCGGGCCATGTGAACACAGAGGAGTTAGCTCTGCGCCCCTGGGTCTCAGCCCAGACAGTCACGTGACCTCCTCCTACGAATCCGCAACCCGCACCCCCCTGCTACCACCCAGCCCCAGCCACCACTACCGTTTGTTGAGAGTGTAGGCAACTGATTCTTGACTTGGGAAGTTGCCAACATGCCCCTTCCAGTGGGGCCAGGGAACCCAGGGACTGGCGAGGGTGGGAGGGAGCCTACTGGAATTAAGATCATTTTAGGGGAGGCGGTGGAGGAGAGAATGCCTGGCTGGGAGCTTCCCAGGGAGCAGGGGTCCCAGAGCTGGAGCTGCCTTAGGTACCCCCACTTAGCCAGGGGGCTAAAATACCTGGCCAAGCCATCTGCCAGGAGGTGGCTTTCAGGCTGCAGGCTACTTCCAGTCCCAAAAGGCCTCCATGTATCCTCGGTGACTGAGTAACACAGCCGGAGCTGGGAAAAGGCAGGGTGCCTTAATCCACTCCTACCTGTGTTTGGGGGGCCCCCTCCCCAACAGAGGCAGAAGGAGTCAGCAGGTGGCAGGGGCAGGGAGGGCCTCTGAGAGCCTGTGTCTCTTTTTCCTAATCCTGCAATGGTCCAGGTCAAGCCCTTCTCCCTGGGAACTAGCTGAGTCAGAGCCTGCAGACACTCCTTATCCCTTCATCTCCCATCCCACCTGCCAGTGGCTTCTTCCCAGGGCCCTCTCTCCTCCCCACGCAGGCAAAGTGCCTGCAGCAGGGTTCCTGTCCCCTCTCCCCTCTCGACCTCCCTCCCCTACCCCTGGCAGGCGGCAGAAGCCAACTGAGGACGCACAGCCAGGCCATCGCTGCCATTTGCATCACCTTCCTTGCACCTCCTGCTTCTCCTTCAACACTTATCAAAAGTCCCTGCTCCCCTGAAAACTTATGTTCACCCAACAGGCCCCGATCGATCGACATTTGGGTTACAAACCTGGCTCTGCTGTTAACTTTGGGTACATCCTTTGATCTCTGAGTCTCAGTGTCCTCCTTGCGGATGGGAACACCTCTCACCCGGTTACTGGAAGAATTAACACAGTGTGCGTCAATTTGTTGGCCCACTGTGCCAGTCGGCAGTTGTCATTACCCTTAGTTGTGCTCCGCTCGGGCCCCGCCCATCAATGGCAACATTTACCACCCCCCCAATACACACTCTCAGGGCAGGGGAGGGGATGGCTAAGTGTTATGACCACAGGGCCCCAGGAGCACTGATCTGGATCACTGGGAAAAATGATCCTCTCTTCCATAAAGTGGGGCCTGTGTAGGAAGGAGAGAAGGGGGAGGAAGAAGTTGGGGGCAGGAGAGTAAGTTTCCGCCCGAGAAGGATGAACGGTTAGCTTGGTTTGGCTGGAATGTGGGAAGAAGGGAGGCAGGACCAGCAGGCAAGCCTCCTAAGCAAAGCTAAGGGGCTTGGGATTAAGCCTGCTGCTGCTGCTACTGCTGCTAAGTTGTGTCCGACTCTGTGAGACCCCATAGACAGCAGCCCACTAGGCTCCTCTGTCCCTGGAATTCTCCAAGCAAGAACACTGGAGTGGGTTGCCATTTCCTTCTCCAATGCATGAAAGTGAAAAGTGAAAGGGAAGTCGCTCAGTTGTGCCAGACTCTTAGCGACCCCATGGACTGCAGCCTACCAGGCTCCTCTGTCCATGGGATTTTCCAGGCAAGAGTACTGGAGTGGGGTGCCATTGCCTTCTCCGGGGATTAAGACTGCAGGGCACTAAAGGATGTGTGAGCAGAGGGACACTGTCTGATGTGCCATTTGGAAAGATCTTTCTGGCAGCAGCATGAGGACTAGACTATTTGGAAGGAGAAGCAAGCATGAGAAGCCAGCTAGGAGGCGTCTGCAGTGATCCAGGCAAGAGGTGATGAAGCCAGTTCAGGAGGGGCTGTGTGGGGGAGGGACTTGGGGAGGGGTTGGGGTGTTTTGAGAGCTGTTAGGAGGAGAGCTGGCAGGTTCCTGAGGGCGAGGGAGAGGAAGGAAGGAGGCAGGCTCGTCCTCAGCTCAGGTGCCCAGGAAATGCCGCCGGTGTAGGGGAAGCCGTCTGGTCAATTTGGGATACTGGCCTGAGGTGCCATGGGCCAGCTTGGGGCGATGGCAGGCGAACCTGTGGCCCTCCGCTCCGCAGACAGGTCTGGGCAGGAACTGAAAGGTGCTGTCTGCCTTGTGGGTGGTCAGAGGTGTGAGTTTAGGTGAGGTCCCTGAGCAGAAAAATGAGAAGACAGGGGAATGTGGGGAGCACTCACCTCGCAGGGTTGGAGGAGGGGAGCCTGGGAGGAGAAGGGCAGCAAGGGGAAAGGGAGGACAATCACAGGAGGTCGAGCCCCGCCTGCCAAAGCCGATGCCGTGGGATGGGGCCTCAGGCGCTGGGCCGAGACGGAGCAAAGTGAAGAGGAAAGTGAAGTCGCTCACCGCATCTGGCTCTTTGCAACCCCATGGACTGTAGCCTAGCAGGCTTCTCCGTCCATGGAAGTTTCCAGGCAAGAATACTGGAGTGGGTTGCCATTTCCTTCTCCAGGGGATCTTCCCCACCCAGGGATCGAACCAGGTCTCCCGCATTGCAGGCGGACGTTTTACCATCTGAGCCACCAGGGAAGTTCCAAGATGGAGGAAGGTAGGGTCCAAATGTTGTCTGTTGAATTTGGCAGCCCGGAGGTCCCTGGAGACCCTGGCCAGAGAGGTTTGTGACGAGCTAGGACACAGTGTACCGGGGGAAGGCAGAAGGCCCAGCTGGTCCCAGGGTCCTCGCTCTGGAGGGAAGGAGCGAACCTGGCAGCCAGGGGGCAGGGGGCAGGAGTCTCTCTGATGCAAGTTGAGAGAGACGTAAGCATGTTTACAGGGAAAGAGTCAGAAGGAGAGGTTGAATATACAAGAAGAGGGATGGGTATGAATGAGTGACAGGCTGGAAGAGGGGAGAAGACAGCAGCAGAGGCTGTAGAGGCTACTGGAAAGTCAGATTAATAGTAACTGCCATTTAAGTGCTTACTGTGTGCCAGGCACTGTAATAGGCCCTTTCCCAGGTCAGACAGGACACCTTGTAGGCAGGTATAACAGTAGCTTGTACTGGAGTTGGAGCCCCCCTTGGAACCGGACCCCAGTCTCTTTGCTCTACTGAGTCACCATGGGACCTCCTGCACATTCCTCCTGAGACAGGCTGGGACCCGGGACCCTTTGCTGCAGAGCTGCAATACCTGCCCCTGGACATACCTCTCCTTGAGCAACAAAATACAAAGAAGCTAATATGAGATTAAAAATAACTGTATGCATGCGCAGTTGGGGTGATTCTGGACTCAAAAGATACAGAGACCGTAAAGCCCAACTGCCACTTTTGAAGAGCTTGGAACAAAAGCAGGGAGTCAGGAGCAAAAGCAGGGTTCTAGGTATGCCCCCTACAACACAGCAACCTAAGAGGTGGGCAACTCACCTAAGCCACCCTCTGGCTGACCCCCTGGACAACCCCTACACTCTTCCCATATAAGGAGCCAACTTGTCCCCCTCGGGGACCGAGCCAGCAAGGGAACCTGTTGTTTGTTCTTGCTCTTCCTGCTGTAGCAGGGGCAACTAATAAAGCCTTGCCTGAACTTGTCTGGCCTCTAGTCAATTTCTGTTGATTGGGGAAGGCCACGAAACCCTGGCTGGTAACACTCTCAGAGCCTTCATCTCTTCTCAGGCCAAAGGGTCGTGTGATGCCCACCTGCCAAGCTATGGGGAGAATGAGGCCCGTGTGTGAGTGGACATGCCCAGAGCAATGCCAGGCACCCAGGTGATGCTTGTTATACAGAAGCTACCTCCACCACTTCTACAAATGTTGGAGCAGCGGCCAGGCACTGTTCTAGATTGAAACTGTTAAGCCCTGGAGCCTCAGGGAAGGGCCTAGATGGTTATTAACTGTTTGGCAGATGAGGAAAGAGGGTGTCTCCAGCAAGGATTAGGAACTAAATGAAGGAGGAAGTGCTAGGATGCATTAGTCAGAAGAAAGTAGAACCTTTGCTCTGTAACCTGGGCTGTCAGATAGCCGCACCCCAGCTAAGACGGCACGCTGTGGGCCAAGTTCTCCAGAGCCCTAGTTACACGTGGATGTGACTTGGAAGATGAGGTGTAGGGTCCTGAACACCCGAGGACCACCCGTTGGGGCAACCAGGCCGGTGGGCAGTTTCCTTCCCAAGGTCTATCCTCTTGGGGCCCTTGAAATCCCATTTGGGATTTCCTGATAAAGGGAGAGTTTGTTCTGGGGAGAGTGTGGGTTCTGGGCAGGACAGGTTTCATAAGCATGGACCTGGGCAGTCACACCGGGCACCATGTTTGAAAGGGATAGTTTAATGCTTTTGCCGTCTTGAAATTCTTTGTAATTTTGAACAAGGAACCCTGCATTTTCTTTTCAGCTTGAGCCCTGCAAGTTACATAGCCTGCTACATTTCTAAGGTCAAGGGAGATTGAATGTCCCCTAGCCCATAAGGATGTGGCAGGGCCCACGCTGGCCCCTGGCCCTGGACGTGATGGGCTCAGAGAAGGATGAGGGAGGCAGTGTGGGGCTCTGCCCTTCCAGAGGCCTGGAGCAGGAGTGAGTCCTGTGGTATTGAGTGGAGCAGGCCGGACAAGAGCCAGAGAGCAGGGCTTGTGTCCGCACTAGGCAGCTGTGTGCTCTTTGGCGGGCTCTGGACTTCTCTGAGCCTGTTTCCCCATCTGCAGACTGGGTTCTGAGGGACCATATGACAGGCGCTCTGAGGGTTAAATGAGGAAATGGGCAGAGAGTGCCTGGTACGTAGTAGGTGCACAGCGGGTATTTGCTGGTGGGTGCCTCTTGGGCCCAGAAGGCTGTTGCTTTGTGAATACTATGCTCCTACTCTAGGAGACAATGGGAGAGAAAACACCAAGTCCCTGCCCTACCCTGGAGGGGACAC
>SJXQ01005025.1:217797-244343 GCA_006408695.1 Aepyceros melampus
GGGGGGGTGCTGAGTGCCATCCTGGGAACTGTCTTCCAGGAAATGGGCTGCCAGCTCCCCCTCCAGAGGGGCCACCGTTCTTGGCCACTTGACTGCCAAAGTGAGCAGTTGTTCGGTCACTGAGTTGAGCCTGACTGTTTGCGACCTATGGCCTGTAGCCCGCCAGGCTCCTCTGTCCATGGAATTCTCCAGGCAAGAATAATACTAGAATGGGTTGCTGTTTCCTTCTCCAGGGGATCTTCCCGGACCAGGGATTGAACCCGCATCTCCTGCACCGGCAGGCAGATTCTTTACCACTGAGCCATCAGGGAATCCAGGAGAACAAATGCAAGCCCCTGCCCAGGGGTGGCAATTCTAGACTTGTCCTGGGGCCCTGAGCGTTCCTACCCCTCACTCCCATAACTGTCTCACATCTTAGTTTCCCCACATCCTCTCCTGCTAGAGCAGTTCTCCCTGTGATACTGCAGGGCCCTTCTCTCTGGAAGGCCTCCCCCTCCAGGGGATAGACCTGTGGGCTGAGGTCTCCTGCTCCTCCTCCTCAACATCCGCTTGTTCCCTCCCCAACCCCCTTTCTGATCCTTGACTTACCCTGAGCTGGATTAAGACTTCCAGCCTCCCTCAGAGCTGAGAGGTTAAGTGCACCTCCCCGCACCCACTCACAAACAAATTCAAAATAAAAACCACCCTAAACCTGAAAATCAGTGTGACAGTCTAACCAAGCTCTGATTTTTTTTTTCCGGGACAACTACTGCCTTGCTATTTTTGAAATACTAAGAATTAGCTTGAAAAAAAAAAAAAAAAAAAGCCAAACCAAACACTTTGTTGATGCCCTTTTGCTGCCAGTGCCCTAAGCACATACTTAATCTGCCTGTTAGGTAACCTGGCCTCGCCTGCCCGCACCCCTGTGCCAGAGCGGCACAGAGGCCTGGCCTGCAATACGGGGCATTGGGCCATTCTGCCCGGAGCCTTCCCCCAGGGAGAGGGAAGCCCTGGGCCAATCAGCCCCTCCTGGAGAGGTGATGCAGGAAAGCCCAGAAGGTTCCACTCCACCCCTGCCACGGGCGCACCCTGTCCTCCCGACCAGGGCAGCCAGGGCCAGCTCCGGGCCCCCTTCCAGCCCTCCAGCTGGCCAGGGACGGCCAGGCTGCATTAGTGGCCAGGCCTGCCGCCCTGCACTCCACACCTGTGGGCAGGTCTCCCTACCCCAGCGCCTCCCCTTCCTGCTGTGGGAGAGGGAACTTCTGCAGACAGGCTTTTCCAGATCCTTCTTATAAACCCCGGTTAAAAATAAACTCTGCGTGTCTGAGCAGGAGAGGGTAGGGAGGTGAGGCAGTGGGAGACAGAGAAGGCAGGCAGAAGGCTGCAGACCAGCAGGAAGACCAAGCCTCCTTAGCTGATGTTCATCCTCCTAGAAAATTCCAAGGGGGAGGATCTTTCAGAGCACTTCATTTTGCAGAGATAATACAGGCCCAGAAAGGGGGACGATCATTTCCCTAATTGTCAGGGGAACAGAGCCCTCTGGGCCTGGCCCTAGCTCCTTTCTTTGCTCTGAGTGAGGCGTGAGGCACTTCCCAATGGCTCAGCAAGTCAAGAATACGGCTGCAGTGCAGGAGAAGCCAGCTCTATCCCTGGGTTGGGAATATCTCCTCGAGGAGGAAATGGCAGCCCACTCCAGTATTCTTGCCTGGAAAATCCCATGGACAGAGGAGTCCCTGGGGTCACAAAGAATCGGACCCACTGAGCACGCACACATGAGGCATGAGGACTGGCCCCCACCTCTGGGGCACGCCTCCTCTGAACACCCCCTGATAAAGTCAGAAAGTGCCCCCACCCACGTCCCCAACATGCCCACTGCTGCCCACTCTCCTGCTCAGCTCTTTTCCTCCCCCGCCTCTGGCACCTATCCAGCTTGTCCCCCTTTTACCTCCTCAAGGGAAGGGACATTTATTACTATGTCTGGTGTGGTGCATATGAAGCCATGTATCCCTCTCGATGATAAACCAAAGCTGGAGGTCAGATGTTTTCTGGAGGATATTTTACATTCAGGGAAGAGAAGGAAAAGGTTGGTGAATTCTGACAGTTTACGGGTGCAAGGCATTTCCCTTACGTGTGACTTCCAAGCAAGGCTTAGGGCAGAGCTGCAAAGGATAATCCATCTGAGAGGTGAGCCCTGGAGCCAGAGAGCTTTAAGGCACTGGCTTAAGTTCACAGAGGAGCAGTGCTTAGTTGAAACCTGTCTCCCACCCACTCTCTTGCCTCCACAGCACTGCAGCCTCCTAGCCCAGCTCTAAGGATGTGGTCTGCCTGCAGCAAGCACTTTCTGGGCATGATGTGACTACACTCTCCAGCACCCACCAGAGAGCTACTGCTGCCGCCTCTTTTTACAGTGGAGGAAACAGAGACATCGTGAAGTTAAGGGACTGCGATCCCCCAGTAGACAGAGGAGCTAGAATTTGAGGCTAGGGACATTTGGCTTCTTGCAGGCCCGTGCTCTTAATCAGACACAATCTTCCAACCCCTCATCACCTTCGCCTGGGGGGTGTGGGTTTCAGGCTGGCCTCCTGGAATCTCCTCCTGGCTGTGGGTTCTCATTCTGTAGCCATTCTGGTTAAAGGCTCAGGGAAGGAAGGGGCTGAGAATGAAGTTTGAGATTTGTGTCTCACCCTTTTTTTAAGAGTTTTAGTTCTGTCCCTGCTGCTCTGGGGGGTGAAGTTTGTTTGTCTCATTCTTCAGGAGGGGCTTCCCTCCAGAAATGCCCATGATATACACAAATGTGGATTCTTGGAAAGAGTTCTTTCAGGCTCTGGGATTAGACCGAGGGGCAAGTGTTTCTTCTGTACCAGTGTTCTCATTCTGAGCCTTGAATTTCTTTTCTGTTAAGTAGAGAGAATAGTGCCTGCTTCGAAGAATGATAAAGGGGGTCAAATGAGATGATAGATTATTATAAACAGTGAAGTCATCTGTGGTCAGTTTTGATGCACTGATGCTCTTACCTTCCTAAAAGAAGAAGTCAGTTTGAGGGGTAGTGAAAGTTGCTGGGGGAGTGACAAGCTGGACAGACAGGCTTTGATAAAGTGAATTTTGTTCCAGAGCTCTGAGACCTCTGAGCTACAGGGAAGAGGCTGCAGATGGTTCAAGATTTGCTTTGCCTGTGCCCTAACCTCCGGGGCCCTGGTGGATCAAGAAGCTGGCTTCGCCTGGGCTGCCTTAGGAAGCTGCATTTTCTTTTTTTTTTTTAATTAATTTTTATTTTTTAGTTTGTTTTGCTTTACAATACTGTATTCGTTTTGCTACACATCGACGTGAATCAGGAAGCTGCATTTTCTTATACGGCCCAGCCTGGAATGCACCCTTTGCCGTTCCAGAGCACAAGGCCCCCATGCTCACTGTCAGACAACAGCAGTGACATTCTCCCAGTCGATTCCTCCCCAGGGTCCCCCAAAGGGGAGGGGCTTCTGGCCTGTCTGGAAGGTTGACGGGATGCAGTTGACAGGAGTTCTTGCTCCCAATCTGCCCAGCTGGCTTCGGGGTGTTTGAAGGCTGGGGGCAGACATGAGGAACCCTCACCTAAATGGAGCCAGGTGTCCACGGCCCCAGGAAGAGAGAGCTGCTGCAGGTGAATGTGGTCTCACTGGCTTATGTAACCATTCCCCTTGGCCCCCACGGAACATACATAAACAATAACTTGGAATAGATATCGATCTGGTTGAGGCAGGTCATCAAAACCTGGAACTGTCCCTGCTAAACAGGAACATCCTGCCCTCTCAGCTGAGCAGACGCCTGGCTTATGGGGGGAGGAATGAGTGATGTAATCAGGCTCTTGAAGCCAGGAAGCATGGATTGTCCTTGCTGTGTTGGGTCATCTGCTCAATTATCACTTATTCAGCATTTAAAATGTGGTCATAGTCTATGGCCATACCACCCTGAATGCATCTGATCTCGTCTGATTTCAGAAGCTAGGCAGGGTCAGGCCTGGTTAGTACTTGGATGGGAGAATGTGGTCATAAATAAGCAAAATTCCATGTTGATAGGCTTACAATGTCTCAGAGAAGAGTTCCAGAAACATACAGTTTGGTAATAGAGGGGCACCGCTTTAGCTTGGGCAATTTGGCTTGGGTTTTGATGAGCAGATAGGAGTTAACTGAGCAGGGAAGGGAAAAATCTCGGGTCTTACTTGTCCACTGGTTTAAGATGAAAAAACAGCCCTGTGCAGAACAGATGAGTGCTGGGAGGTACACCAAGGTGGCAGGAAAGTGTGACTAGGGAATGAGGTTCTTCTGGGTCTGATGGTAGATCTTCCTGATACTGCAATTTTGGCTTCTGCCCCACTGGTCCGGCCTCCAGCTCTTCTCTGGGCTCTGCTGGAAGAAAACTTGGCCCAAAGCAGATTTCTCTGAGTGGGCCAACGAGTGCCTTGATAATTAGCAGCACAGAGGTCAAGGGAGGCCTTTTATTGATGCCCCGGGGAATAAAAATACACAGATGGTAGGCCTTCCCCATCTCCCTACCCCCTGCCCTCTTTCCCACCTGCCCTGGCCGCAGCCACCAGGCAACTTCATCTCTCTTAACCTGTTCTTGCTTGGTCTTGAAATAGCTTGGCTGAATCCTTGACGTGCCTTTTCTAGGCCTCTCACTTGACTAAGTGATTCAAGACGTAGACTACTACATGGCCATTTCCAGTTATTCCTTAGGTCCTGACATTGCACACACAGCCCGATTACCTGCAGCCCCATAAGGACTCACAGGTAGGTTCTCTTGAATGGCAAAAGCCCACAATCCCAAACTAGCTACAAAAACTGCCCACAAGCAGTCACTCCTCCGGCATCCATGCTCACCATTTTCAGGACCATGTGGATCAACTACAGGGCAGAGCTTGTGGAGTAGGCACACCTGAGCTGTTTGTGAACACGGGCCCCTCATCAGTTAAACATCAGGGACTGCAGACCGTGCGTGGCCTTGGTCTCAGCGAAAGTAATTTGCATCTGCCTTTAGATGAGTCACAAGCGTGTCTGATTATCATGTAGCGTCTCTTTCCGAGTTAGAGTTTCCCCATGTGGCAAGTGAGAATGGTGCTTCGTCACCTATTTTATCGAAGCAAAAATCAAGACATAAAGACGGATTTGCTCACAGTTCCTTTATTTAGCAGACACCTATGGAGCACCTACTGTCAGCCATTGTCTCTGCAAACACTGAGCATTCAGGAGGAAGCAATACAAAGCGCCTGTCTTCAGGAAGCTTGCATTCTGGTGGGGCAGACCAACAACAGATATACTTCAAAATGTGTCAGTACATGTCATATACTATTTAGGTGGATAAGGTAAGGAGGGGGAGAGTGGTTGACAGGATGGGCAGAGTGTTGTTTTATACAGACGGTTGTGGAAGGTGATGTCAGAGAAGAGATCTGATATATACACGAGGCTAGGGTGTTCCATGCTGTGTGTCAACGTCATAACCACACTTGCACTGCCCTCATTCTTTTATCTCTCTGCTGCTGGCTCCCTTCAGTGAGGCAGGGACTCTTTGATAAAAAGGGATGACAACTACTCATCTTTGGGTCTTCAGTTCTGAATGCGGCCCAAGGGCAGTTTGCATGTTTCCACTTCCCCCTCCCAGAAGGGCTCGCGGAATACTCCAGGCTCAGTCCAGGAACAGTGCCTGGAATAGAGAATTTTTCTGAACGACTGCGCTGCAGATAGAATGCATGATTAGAAGCCCGCAGTGGGTGGGGCAAGGTATGGGCCTGGGGGACAGAAGCACAGGCTAGGAGGGAGGCAGGAGTGATCTCTAATTTCACTCCTGGCAGTTGATCCAGTGGTTTCACGTTGGTCTTCTACAGAAAACCAATTGCAAACATCTGGGGACGACAGAGGATGAGATGGCTGAATGGCCTCACCGACTCAATGGACATGAGTTTGAGTAAACTCCGAGAGTTGGTGATGGACAGGGAGACCTCGTGTGCTGCAGTCCCTGGGGTTGCAAAAAGTTGGACATGACTGAGCTACATGAATAGTGCCGCTGCTGCTGCTGCTAAGTCGCTTCAGTCGTGTCCGACTCTGTGCGACCCCACAGATGGCAGCCCATCGGGCTCCGCCATCCCTGGGATTCTCCAGGCAAGAATACTAGTTACTATTTCTAATAGTGAAGTATTTACTAGTAGTACTACTAGTACTACTATTTACTAGTAGTGTGCTAGTTACTATTCTAAGCACTTTATATACATTAATGCATTTAATCCTCATAAAAGCCCTGTGGGATGGATGCTGTTTTATAGGTCAAGGTTCTAAAGCACAGAAAGGTTAAGTGATTTGGCTAAGGTCACACAGCTAATAATTGGCAGAGCCAGAATGTAAAGCCAGTGTTATCCTTACCCCGTTTTTTCACACCCCATACCCCTACCTCAGAGACTGGTTTCCTAGATCTTTAACTGAGGCGTTTGTGCTCTCAGTCTCTGGGATGAGCTAGAAGGTTTTTGAGACTCAGCTTCCACAAAGGTAATAGTGAAGCAAAGGTTTCAGGAAAAAAAAAAAATTAAGTATTTAATTATAAGTAATTTAAGACATTTTTATACTGTAATGATGACAGATATAAAACCCAAAGCCAAGTGAATTTTTAAGATAAAAAAGGAGAGAGCTTTCCAGGAAATGTCTGGATGGGGAGTTGATGGGGAGTTGCAGGGTTTCTGTCCCTAGACTCTTCTCCCGGCTCCTAGCTGGGGTGAACTGCTCTTGTCTGTGCCTCCCTCCCCCCTATCCTGGTACAAGACGGACACAACTGCGCTCGTGCGTGCACGCACACAGACATACACAGGGTATCCCGAACCACTGTGACTGTCTGGATAGAAGGGATCGTGGGCCATGGCAGGTGGAGTTGCCGTGTCCCTTTCTGATTCTCCTGTGGGCCCAGGCAGCTGAGCCAAGAAGACCCGGCAGGGAGGCGCTAGGGCCTTGGTTCTTTGTGGGAGCTTGCACAAGGCTCAGACTTTCCGACATGTGCCCAAGGGGCGGCGTGAGGCCGATCTTCCCGTAAACATCACCGAGAGCGCCACCCAGGAGGGAGCAGGTGGGAATCTCCCTGTCCTCTGCACCTGGGCTGGAGTCCACAGGGCCCAGGCCTTGATGTTCCCTCCTTCAGGCTGAGAGGCGTGTTCCCTGGCCACATGCTTGGCGTGTCTGTGTGTGTGAAAGCCATGGGCCTCAGAAAGGGTCCCTCTGGGGAGAGACAAGGCCCACAGGAGTTTTAAAAGGCCGAGCAACATGGATGAAAGCGGCCACTTCCACCCACGATTGATGACAAGGCGCTGAGGCGCCTCACAGAGGAGGACAGGCCCAGCAATTAATGTGCCGGCATCTTCATTGACAAAGCGAAAAAAAAAAAAGCAAACACGCCTGCCAAGGGGGTGAGTCATGCAGGGAGACAGCAGTGGTGGAAGGAAAGGGCCAAGGATGTGTGAGTGTCTGGAGGTGGGAGTGGGGAGTCGGGGGGAGGAAGGGCTTGGGCAGGGAGAGCTGAGAGGGAGAGAGAGAACGAACAGGATCCAGGATCGTCTGTGAGGAAATGCATGAGTGAGAGAGAAAGAAACGGGAGTGGGTGTGTGTGAGAGGGGTGAGGAGAGATGTGCTGTGACTGACAGGAGGTAGGCAGGCAGGGGTGGGGGGCAATGGGTCCCCCTCACGCCACCTTCGGCCACAGCAGCTTCTGGAAAGCCCTGCCGTTCAGAGTGAGTGAGGGACGTGCGGGGAGAGGTGAGATTTCATTACCTTTCCCTTTGTGTGATATTTTCGTGTTCGAAATCTAAGACTGGAGCTATAAATAATCCAGTCACAGCTGCAGCATCCTGGAGATTTATGGTGCATGCCAATGCCAGCCAGCTTTGGGCTGGGGGTGGGGGGGTGTGGCTTTGCTGAAGCCAAGATGAAAGGCTGGTTCTCCAGCGCTCAGCAGCCCTCCTGCCCCCAGGTCCTGCCCCTCCACCTAACCAAGCCCTCCCTTCTTACCCACCGGAGCCCCCCGGGCAGAGAGGAGCTCATGAAGGCTTAGCTCCTCTGGTCCATCCTGGGCAGCCTGGAGCCAGGCAAGAGCCCTGTATGGGCAGCTTGGGAAGGTTGGGGAGACAGGGGAGGGCGCGGGGAGAGTGGGCAGAGGTGCGTGCCCTGCCCTGGGCTTCCACTGTGTCTGCGCCTCAGACAAGGGGCAGGCTGGTGGTCCCAGGTGGGGTCGACAGGTGGCCCAGACACAGACGGGCTTAGGCCTGGTGGGGTCCGACTGTCCCCAATCCTTGTTCTCCTCTACGAACCGAGGCCTTGTTCTCTGTGTCTCAGCAAAGACTGCCCAGCTGTGCTCCATGCAGGACTCTGTGGGGACTGTGGAGTCTCTATGTCCTAGGGTAGGGGGGTTCCTATTGACCTGAACTTGGGAGCTGCTGGGTGGGATGGTGACACCAGCGGGCAGAGGCAGCCAGTGTGTCTCGGGCCACGAGAAGGCAGGGCAGGTCTCCCCGGACCAGCTCTAGGGCCCTGCCTCCAGCCCAGCCGTGAGGGCAGATGGAGGAGATGAGGGGAGATGTTTGGGAGGCCAGCCATGGGCTCGTCCTCCGGGCCTGTGGGGCTGGGGGAAGAAGAGGAAGATAGGGGTCTTGGGGAGGGAGGAGCTGATTCAAGGCACCCCCACGACAGGCCAGTGCCTCCTTGCAGCTTCCCACCAGAGCGCTTAACCCGCTGTATCCGCCACAAGCCCGAGGGAAGGCTTTCTGAGGGCAGGGAGCATGCACGCCTGCTCTGACGGCAGCCCGGTGACAGCACGGGCCCTGGCGCGGGGCATCAATCCTGCTGCCCGGTCAGACTCAGTGATGGCATGTGCGTAGGCCCCGCGGACCAGAGCCCCGGGAGGGGGTGTGCGCACAGGGAGAGGCCAGAGCCCCCGGCTCTCCAGACCCCACTTGGTCCCTCTGGCCAGTCCTCAGGCTGCCGTGTCCAGCCTTCCTGCCAGCTCTGTGGCCCAGTTACCTCAGGCACCAACCTGTCACTTTGGCAGTTGCTTTTCTTCTAATTCCCTGAGCAAATATTGAACATCCATAGAGACACCCAAATCCTGGGTGGGGCTGGGGGTGGTCATACAGCTGGCTACTTCTTAAGGGCAGTTCGGTCAAGACAAACTCATCTCAGCTGCAGGCTTCTGGAAGAGGGAGGCTCCTAAGGGGTGGTGGGCAGGCAAGCGGCATTCCCTTCAAGGATGAGGCTTCCTCCTGGGAGGAGGTGTTTGCTGCAGGACCATTGACTTCAGGGCAGCCACACAGGGTTGTGACAGGGTCTTGGCTTGGGGCCAGGGCAGTCTGTCCTTTACTCTCCAAAAGCAAACCACATCTGGGAATGGGATACACACAGGAAGATTCACTTTCCTGGGGTGTCCCGGATGCAACTCAGCTGAAAACACAGATGACCTCAGAGTAAGCTTGCCTAACGCTACAAATGGCAGAGCCATGATGTTCAGAAGGGGAGCTGGGAGCCTCCGAGGGCCTCTCTGACATTTGGCTTAGACTCCGCCTTCTCTGGTCATTTCTGGTGCTCCTGTCAAAGGACCAGTCACCCCTACAAGCATCATCACTCTGTCCTCTCAAGGTTCTTGCTGTGAGCCCCTGAGATGGACTCTGACACTTTTAAGCACAGGAAAGATTTCTTGGAAGGCTCTAGGGATGCTCGAAACATCAGCAGGAAGGCTGGAGGTCCAGCTCAAAAACAGGGGGGAGGAGCAGGATCTAAGTGATGCTAGGTAGTGAGCAGAGATATTGCTTTACCAACAAAGGTCCGTCTAGTCAAAGCTATGGTTTTTTCTAGTAGTCATGTATGGATGTGAGAGTTGGACCATAAAGAAAGCTGAGCGCCGAAGAATTGATGCTTTTGAACTATGGTGTTGGGGAAAACTCTTGACAGTCCCTTGGACTGCAAGGAAATCCAACCAGTCCATCCTAAAGGAAATCAGTCCTGAATATTCATTGGAAGGACTGATGCTGAAGCTGAAGGTCTAGTACTTTGGCCACCTGATGTGAAGAGCTGACTCACTGGAAAAGATCCTGATGCCGGGAAAGCTTGAAGGCAGGAGGAGAAGGGGATGACAGAGGATGAAATGGTGGGATGGCATCACTGATGCAAAGGACATGAGTTTGAGTAGGCTCCGGGAGTTGGTGATGGACAAGGAGGCCTGGCGTGCTGCAGTCCATGGGGTCAAAAGAGTCGGACACGACTGAGCGACTGAACTGAGCTGAGGTAGTGAACATTGTTGCCAAGGTCACACCACAGGGCAGTTTGCTTAGCATACCTTCTCTGGCACCACCCTTCTGCCATTCATGGTGTGATGATGGCTAATTTTATGTGCCAACCTCCCTGGGTTACGGGATGCCCTGATATTTGGTCAGACATCATTCTGGGTGTTTCTGGATAAGATTAGCACTTGAATCTCTAGGCTGAATAAAGCAGATTGTCCTTCCTAATGTGGGTGGTCTTCACCCAATCAGGTGAGGGCCCAAATAGAACAAAAAGGTGGAGGAAGGAAGAATGGTCTCTCTCTGCCTGACCATTTGAGCAGAGACCTCAATCTTCTCCTGACCTTGGAATGGGACTCAAACTATCAGTTCATAAACACGTCTCAGGAAGGGAAATTCCTGTCCTCGGCCCCTAAATAGGAAAGGAACATTCTGGAAGGCTTTGTCAGTTTGCTCATCTAGAGCTCCATCCTTCTATTCTTCCCCACTGACTTTGAAACCCAGGAGGCTGACCTGTGTGGGCCACATCAGCTGAAGTCTCATGCCTTCTGGCTTTTGGTTGGGTCTGTCCAATGGGAGGTCCCATTGGAGGAGTCTAGAGGGTGCGAGGAGAGAGCTTGGGGCATTTTTTCCCCTTGCCACTTCCTTTTGGAGGTATGGCTCTCTCCAGCTTCCAACCATCTCCCTCCTGTCCATCAGGGTCTTTACCATTCTTTTTGGTTTCCTGTGGCACTGCTCACCCTTGGCAAACAGTCCCTTATTGAAAGACTCCCCTGTTGCCCTGTTTGCTGGTAACACCTCTTTCCAGCTGGAACCTCACATGATACAGGAAGTTGGGAGACTGGGAGGCAATAGAGCCCCAACAAATGCTCACAGTATGGTGGTACTGATGCCCAGGGGGACAGGCAGCCTGGTAAGGTGGCAAGAGCATGGACTTGGCAGACAGACCTCCTGGAGTCTGAATTTTCACCCCAACTCTCACTACCTTGTGAACTTGGTCAAGTTTCTCAGCCAGGCTGACCCTCCTTTGTTCTTTACCTGGGAAATAAAAGTTAATCTGTGTCCCCTGGATTTGTCATGAGAACTGAATGAGAGATTTATTAAAGCACTTGGCACGCAGGGGACCGGTGATGGCCCACAGGGTCCACCTTGTGTGCCTGCTCCAACTGACCAGTCATGGCTCCTTGAAGCCCTGTGTGGAGAAGAATTCTGACTCCCCATCCTGGCCTGGAGGCAATGGGCGCACTCATGATTGACTGGTGATGGGAGTCATGGTGTGGACCGGAAAGCGGCAGGAGAATGTGCTTACATCTCCGTAGTAGCTCACTGAAGAATGGCTATCAGTTTTCCTATTTCTCTGCTCCTTGGGAGAAGTAGGATTCTGCTGGCCTCAGAAAGGCCAGGATCCTGCTGGACTAGTGGCCATTTCCGCCAGCACTGCCCAGGTCCCAAAGTCACTGAGCCTGCTGTCCTGGCTCAGCACAGACTTCTTTTGGCAGCAAGGATGCTCCAGCCAGCCCTATCTTTTAATCAGCAGACTGCGTCAGCCTTGTCGGGATTGTTTAAGGTATTCTTCTTCCTGGGACTTTCTTGCTCCTTTCATCCCCCAATGCCAACCCTACCCTCCCTGCCAACAGATCACACACACACACACACACACACACACACACAGCCATGTTCACCAGCACCTCCTCATAGCAAGTTACAGGGAATTATCGATATTAACTCAAATTTTTCCACTCCATATCACCCCACTTTCCACATCTCCCATTGTCTCTTGCCCCAACTCAGGGGGCCTGATGTTATTCCAGCAACACATACCAGAGTTGGATGAATGTAGAAGAAGTAGAAATCACAGCCACAGGCATCCTATGGGGCAAGCTGAAGGAGCCTCAGTGATTACCACGTGGCCCCTGGAGTAACTAAAGAAAGAAGGGAATAAGAAATCCTTTTCACATAGAATGTTCTTTCTAGTTTCACTGGCACGTGGGAGGAACCTTTGCTTATTCCTTATTCAAGATGTATTTATGGAGTACCTCTATGGACTGGGTACAGACAGCTGTCTGCCCTGAAAGGGAGACAGCCAAGTAGAAGCGAGTGGGTGCTGAGCAGCTCAGCAGGAGTGCTGAGATGGAGATGAGCATGGTGGGGTGGGGGTCGGGGCGGGGAAGGGCTCTGATTGGAAAGACACTGTGGGACAGAAACAACTTTCCTGAGAAGGTGGCTCTCCTGACCCCAGTCTGGAGGGAAAAGGAAGCTGCTCCGGGTGGCAGTGGGGGCAGCATGTGCTAAGATCTGAATGGGTGTGAGTTTGAGGAGCAGCTGGCAGGTCACTGGGGCTGTGGCTTAGAAACAGAAGGGAAGGTGTTCTGGGAGGAGCCGATGGCAGGGTGGGGTGGAGTGAGGGGCTCCTCCAGGGCCTCTCTGAGGAGTCCAGATTATCCCAGAGTGGTCCTTAGTCCTGCTATGTCCCCACCTCTCAGCCTGTCCTCTGCCCTCCACCTAGCTTAGCAAGCGAGGCCCCAAAGGAAACCTCCCATTCTCCTCCTCCTGGGAACTATAGGCCTTCTCAGGTATTTGGGGGCTGACTGCCCGCATGCCCTGAGAGTCCTTAGGAGTGTCTTGAGGACTGATGGATGGTGGGGTGGATGGGCAGGAGAGTGGCTGAGAGAGGAGGAGCTACACAGCTGGAGACAAAGATAACCTGATAAATGAAGGCTTTAGTGAAGTCTCCCTAGTAACTGGCTGACCCAACCATCAGAAGCAATTTAGGGGAAAGCAGACATGTGTTTCAGAGAAGGCAATGGCACCCCACTCCAGTACTCTTGCTTGGGAAATCCCATGGATGGAGGAGCCACGTAAGCTACAGTCCATGGGGTCACTAAGAGTCGGACACGACTGAGCGACTTCACTTTCACTTTTCACTTTCATGCGTTAGAGAAGGAAATGGCAACCCACTCCAGTGTTCTTGCCTGGAGAATCCCAGGGACAGAGGAGCCTGGTGGGCTGCCATCTGTGGGGTCGCACAGAACGGACACGACTGACGTGACTTAGCAGCAGCAGCAGCAGACACGTGTTTGGGCATTTTCCTTCTCCAATGACTAAGTGGGTTCACAGGTTCCTCCTCCTCTCATAAAAAGCCTAACACCTTTCCCCAGGCACCTCCCCTGCCCAGACCTGCTTCTCTTTGGAAAATGGGGCTGGTGTGTCTGTGTAGCTGTGTAGAAATGTGTGTAGCTCTGTGTGGGTTTGTGTATGAAAGTATCTCATATGTGCATGAGGAAGTGTAAATGGGAGTGTGTGAGCTTGCAAGTGCATGCAAATATCTCTGCTGGTGCCGTGTGTGGGGGAGCACGTGTGCATGAGACTTGTCAGCCTCTGTGCACGTGGGGGAACATGAATGCATGCATATGCACTTGTGTCCAGAAGAGTCTGGGGGGTCTTTATGAGTGCGGGGGTCCTTGAGGCATGTGAGTGCTCGCAGTGAGTGTGCATGGGATTCTATGCAACTGGCCAGCATGATTGTCTTTGAAGGGCAGAAGTTGCGGAGCTGGGATACATCCATTAACCAAAGCAATAATATGCCCAACTGGTCTCCTTGTTTCCCTTCTTGTAATCCATTCTCCACCCTGCAGCCAGTGTGAGCTTTTAAAATTGCAAATCAGATCACGTCACTGCTAGGCTGAAAACCCTCTGAGGGCTACTGGAATAAATCCAAACTTCTGATTATGGCCTGGCAGATATGTCCCCCATCCCAATCTGATCTTTGTGGCCTCATCTCCTGCCACTCCCCAGGCAGGCACCCGCTGCCTCAGTCACACAGGTAAGAGCCTTTGTTCTTGTCCCTCCCTCCTCTGGCTCCCTTGGCTGCTGGGTACTCTCCTGGCTCCAGATTTATCCATGGGGCCTTCTCTGACCACCTCCTCCAGGCTCCCTCTGTGCCATCACTCCATCTTCTTTTCTCCCCAGTGCTAAGTCAGTTGGGTCTGAAACGGGTGCTGAGACAGAGCTAGGTGTGCATGGGGGTTTGTGGGGAGCAGCCCCTAGAAAGGATAGAGAGGACCCCAGAATGGGCAGGGCAGGGAAGGGCCAGCTGACCACAATATAGATCTGATAAGCTCTCTGCCAGCCTCCTAAGTGCCTGGAGCAAAGACTGTCCACGAGAGGAGTCCTGACTTGGGTGGAAACGGCTAAACCTGACACCATACCTGGCCTCAGTCAAGGGCTGGAACCATCAACAAAAAAGCTAAGTTTGAAGACAATGAGAAGATAAACCACAGATGAGAAAAGTATTAATACTTGCAAAAGACAGCTCTCAGGAAGAACTGGTATCCAAAATACACAAAAAACTCTTAAAACTCAGTAAGTTGTTTTAAAAAAAAAAAAATGGGCCAAAGACCTAAACAGACACCTGACTAAAGAAAATATACAGTTGGCAAATAAGCATACGAAGAGATACTTCACATCCCGTGTCATCAGGGTATTGCAAATTAAAACAACAATGAGATTTTACTATATACCTATTAGAATGGCCCAAATCCAGAACAATGACAACACCAAATGCTGGTGAGGATGTAGAGCGGCAGGAACTCTCATTCATTGCTGGTGGGAATCAAAATGGTACAGCCACTTTGGAAGACGGCTTAGTGGGTTTTTTTTTTAACAAAACTAAACATACGAAAAACAAAAACAAAATCTGAGCACACTCTTTCCTCATGATTCAGCCACTATACTCCTTAGCATTTACCTAAAGGAACTGAAACGTGTCTACAGAAAAATCTGCACACAGATGCTTGCAGCAGCTTTACTCACACCTGCCAAAACTTGGGAGCAACCAAGATGTCTTTCAATAGGTGAATGGATAAATAAACTGTGGCACATCCAGACAATGGGCTATCATTCAGCGATAAAAAGAAATGAGCTTTCAAGCCATGAAAAGACATGGAGCAATCTTAAACGCATATTACTAAGTGAAAGGAGCCAGTCTTCAAAGGTTACATAGTGTGTGATTTTAACTACATGACATTCTGGAAAAGGCAAAACTATGGACATGGTAAAAAAGATCAGTGATTTCCGGAGTTGGCGGGGAGGGAGAGAGGATTTTCGAGGCAGTGAAACTCCTCTGTGTGACACTGCAGTGGTGAATATTGTGCAAATCCACAGAATGTGCGACACTAAGAGTGAACCCAAGTGTGAACTATGTACTTGGGGTGATAATGACGTGTCAGTGTAGGTTCATCGACTGCAGCAAATGTACCATTCTGGTGGGGATGTTGATGGGAAGGAGGCTGTGTGTGAGGGGGCACAGGAGTATGTAAGAACTCTGTGCAATTTTGCTGTTAACTTAAAAGTGCTCTTTTAAAAAGTCTGTTAAAAAAGAAAGAAAGGGGACTTCCCTGGTGGTCCAGTGCGTGAGGCTCCGTGCTCCCAGTGCAGCGGGATTCTCCCAGCGTTCACTTCTTAGGAAGCTAGATCCCACACGCTGCAGCTAAGACCCAGTGCAGTCAAATAAGTAAATAAAAATAAATTAAAAGAGAGAAAGAATGAAAGTTCTCAGACTTTCCTTCTGAAAGCCCTTCTCCTCTCTTCCCACCCTTACCCTTTCCTTCTGCTATGCAAGCATTTTCTGACTTCTTCACAGGAGGACACATTCATTAGGCATATCTGTCTGTCTGTCCTTCTCTTTTACATTTCCCCTAAGTCTTTGTTAAAGATTTTCCAGGGGCTTACCCTGTGGCTCAGTGATAAAGAATCCACCTCCCAATGCAAGAGACACGTGTTCGATCCCTGTTCCGGGAAGAACCCACATGCCACGGAGCAACCAAGCTCCTGCTTCACAACTGTTGAGCCTGTGTGCTAGAGCCCAGGAGCTGCAACTACTGAAGCCTGTGTGCCCTATGGCCCGTGCTCTGCAACAAGAGAAGCCACTGCAATGAGAAGCCCGCGCACCACAATTAGAGAGCAGCCCCTGCTCGCCACAACTAGAGAAAAGCCCACACAGCAATGAAGACCCAGCACGGCCAATAAACTAATACATAAATAAATAAAATAGAGATTTTCCAGCTCAGGGACCAGCCTGGCCTGGAGCTTTTTCATCTTGCCCTTCCTTTGCCAATCTTGCAAGCCCTCATTTCAGCTTCCTCCCAGTCCATGAAACATCTAGAAAGAATCTCACCAACAAAGGACAGCTATGATCTGCTCTGGAAGCCCTGTCTTGGTATAAATATGTCCCCCAATGCCCAGCTAAGGAAAAGGAAATTCAAGAGTGGAGAGAGAAGAAAATCTTGGATGCCTCATTAGCAGCACCTCCTGAGAAGCTTTATCTTGCCTCCTTTGATGTCAGAGTGAAGCAAGAGGAAACACCTTTCCTCCCTGTCTCCAGGGACAGAACTTGAGGGGCGTCCACAGACTGGGCTCCATTTCCATTTCCCAGGCCACATTAAAACTTCTGGAGACATCAAGCTGCAGGAAGGTTAGGCCTTCTCTGTCTCCCTGAGCAGCACACAATAAATCAATACTGAGCACAAACGAGTGTGAGGAAGTCCTTCAGAGTTTTTAATTTTCCCATCACGACTATGGTGAAGTTCTGTGTGTTTTGAAATATGTAAAATTCTTAAATGCTTTTCTTTTTTGCCGGGTCCCTAAGGGTGGGTTTGGTCTTGCCGGTATCTGTAATCACCCCAGCTGAACTTCCTGTCCCCCACCAGGCCTGCCCTGTGCTGAAGCTGCAGAAGGTGGCTCCAGGCTGACCTTGAGAATGTCAGGGGTCGGTACAGGAGAACAGGCCTGGTGTGGGATGGGGGTCGGGGGTGGTCACATAGTCAAGCTCAGGGCTGATGGGGAAAAAAATAATTAGGGATCAGGAAGGGCAGGGTCTTGGATGAGCCTTGGGGCGGGCCTTTCTCCTTGGCTAGGGTAGCTCCCTGGGATTTCTTTGGAAGGAATGATGCTAAAACTGGAGCTCCAGTACTTTGGCTACCTCTTGTGAAGAGTTGACTCATTGGAAAAGACCCTGATGCTGGGAGGGATTGGGGGCAGGAGGAGAAGGGGACGACCGAGGATGAGATTGCTGGATGGCATCACGGACTCAATGGACGTGAGTCTGAGTGAACTCCGGGATTGGTGATGGACAGGGAGGCCTGGCGTACTGTGATTCATGGGGTCGCAAAGAGTCGGACACGACTGAGCGACTGAACTGAACTGAACTGAACTGAGGGTAGCTCAGCTTAGAAAATCAAACTCGAATCAAGTTAACAGATAGATGCTGAGGTCCACTGCAGGCAAAAATCTAGGCTAGAGTGTGAGGCTGGAAGTGGGATCTAATTATGCCTGGAGGTAGCAGCCTCAGGCTCCTCTGACCTGGAGGCGGATTAGATGGTGGGATGGAATGGTCAGGTGCCCACTGTGAGGCTGTCCATCAGCTCAGGTCCATTCCCTCTGGTAAGTGTTGGAGGATCCTTCCTTCCTTCCTTACAGATGGGCAAACGGAAGCCAGGGTCACACACGTCCAGTGAGGGAAGAGCCTAGCCTTCCAGCTGAGTCAATGCGGAGATCTGGCCTCACAGTGATCCCCGGGGTCCAGAGTTGGGGCCCCTCATGGGTGACTCTTACCATCACCTGGCTCCTTCTGAGGCTGGAGGGAAAGGGGAATAGTCTACAGGCCTTTCTGTCATAACTGCATATTTAGTCCTACTATGGGCTAGTGAAATGAAGTGAAGTGAAAGCCGCTCAGTCATGTCCGACTCTTTGCAACTCCAAGGAGTATCCAGTCCTTGGAATTCTCCAGGCCAGAATACTGGAGTGGGTAGCCTTTCCCTTCTCCAGGGGACTATGGGCTAGGCACTCAGGTAAATGCTTCAAATATATGGTCTCATCCACACAGCCCCATTTTGCAAAATGGGCCTCATTTTGCAGACACACTCAGAAGGGGAAAGGGACTTGCCCAGGGTGACACAGAAAGCAAGTGGTGGGGCCTTTTGGCCCATGAGTGCGTGTGCAGAGCCCATCTGGCTTCCAGCTAAAAGCCAGGTCACAGCATCTAGCGCAGTGACTGTGTTGTAGGCAAGAAATAAGTGTCTGGTAAAAGAATGAATACATGAATGATCGTGCAACTCCTTCTGGTCCCAAGTCTGTGTTCTTTCTGGGTTTCCACCTAGTCTGGGGATCTGGAAGCTGACGGCAAAAGCCCTGGGTCTTCCTGGTGGGAGAGGCGTCCAGGGTGGGCTGGTGAGAGTACCCTGGGGGAGGGGCTGCAGCAGCCCTGGTGTCACCCTGGCTCTGCACAACCGCTCCTGACCACGTGCAGTCCCTGAGGACTCCAGAAGGAAGGGGTTCACCACAAAATAAACATATAGGCTGTACATCCAGTGATTCAGAAGATCCTGCTGTGCCCGCCTCCTTCTCCCCCAAAACCTCTCTGTTGCCATGACAACTGACCTCACCAAACTGAAGCTCGCTGAGGCATCCCAATTAACCCTTTTCTGACACAGCAGGGCCCTCCGTCACACTGGGTTGCCTGTCTACGTGGCCTGAATGCCACTAAAAGATGCAGGGTGGTGCTGCGCACAGAAGTGGAGGTTTTAGGGGCCCCGAGGGCCTGGGTTGATTTTTGGGGGCCAACTGTGTGAACCTGAACAGTCCGGGACCCTCACAGGGTTGCTGTAACGGTTCGATGAGGAATGCACGGTAATACCTAGTGGGATCCTTGGCTCAGTTAAGGAGACTCACAGGAGGAGCCGCTCTGTGCACAGATCCAGCCTGCTCCTGTTACTGCAGGGCCCCAGGGCACATCAGTGGGAGGGCACACGCCATCACAGACACACAGAGCAGTGATTCATCTGGAAAAAAAGGAAGCCCACAGCCACTCAAACTGTATGAAGCCTGGAGGTTGCCCTGGGAGATCCCCATCAAACAGCCCATTCATTCCACCTTGAACTCAAACCTCTCAAGGTCCCCCTGGGCTCTGGGACTCCCAGAAAGGGATGGGTCTACGCGCTCAGAGAGCAGGGCTGAATGGGGCGAGCCTGGAATTCTGGAAGCCACTTGGCAGAAGTGAGTATGGGGCCACCTGCTGTCAACTCCAATAGAGCCAACGGGACCCTAAGGGAAGTGACAGCAGAGAGCCCAACAACAAGGCCGTATTAATGGCCACTGTTTACTAAGGTCAGCCAGGGGCTAGAGTGATCAACGCAAATGAGGCCACAGTCCCCTGGCGCTCCACTGCTTAAAGCTCTTTGATGGGTCCTCCCTGCTGTTGTCACCGGAACCCAAACCCTGCATGCAGCCCACCAGACCCTCGTGTCCTGGCCCCTGCCCACCTCTCAGCTCACAGCTCACGTTGCCCTCAGCTACTCTGCCCCCAGCACTCAAGCTTTCTTTGGCTTTTGTTTTGTTGGCCTCACCATGCAGCTTGTGGGATCTTGGTCCCCCTGCTAGGGACTGAACCCAGACCCTCAACAATCCTAGCCACTGGACCATCAGGGAAATTTCTGTGGTTTTTTTTTGTTTGTTTGTTTTTTCAGACAAACTGTGCTTCTCCAGCCTCAGAGCTTTTGCACATGTAGATGCCTTTACCTGGCTGCGCATTTACTAGCTTTCCCCAGTTTTATCAGTTGTAAGAGACATGCTTAAAAAGACTAACTTGTACTCTGAGATAACTGCAGACTATATAAAAATTGCAAAAGTAGTACAAATAATTTCCTTATTTCCTTCACTGAGTTTCCCCCACTGTTGGCTTTTAGTATGCTTACATTTGTCCTGGTGTGTTGGATGCTAGAGCCATTTTTGTGTATTTCTGCCCAACTCCCTGGGTAGTGACTTCGTGTTGGTGGCTTGAAACTAACTGGTGTGGAGGCAGAGAATTTACAGAACAGAAACTAGTAATCAGGGACTTTCCCCCTAGGAAATGCTGTTAAACATTTACCACCATGCTACCCTTGTATCAATCTCTTTTATTTCTCTCTTTGTGTGTGTGTGGGGGGGCCTTCTTAAGGCCCACCCCACTTGTCTTCACACTCCAGAATGTCTGGCTCTAGCTGAGTGATCACACCATCATGGTTATCTGGGTCATTAAGATCTTTTTTGTACAGCTTTGTGTATCTTGCCACATCTTCTTAATATCTTCTGCTTCTGTTAGGTCCATACCATTTCTGTCCTTTATTGTTCCCATCTTTGCACGAAATTTTCCTTGGTATCTCTCATTTTCTTGAAGAGATCTCTAGTCTTTCCCATTCTATTTTTATCCCCTCTTTCTTTGCATTGATCACTGAGGAAGGCTTTCTCATCTCTCCTTGCTATTCTTTGGAACACTGCATTCAGATGCTATATCTTTCCTTTTCTCCTTTCCCTTTAGCTTCTCTTCTTTTCTCAGACTTCTCAGACAACCATTTTGCCTTTTGCATTTCTTTTTCTTGGGGTTGGTCTTGATTACCACCTCCTGTACAGTGTCATTAACCTCCATCCATAGTTTTGCAGGAACTCTATCAAATCTAATCCCTTGTCACTTTCACTGTATAATTGTAAGGGATTTGATTTAGGTCATACTTGAATGGTTTGGTGGTTTCCCTACTTTCAAACATCTTCAAATGTCCTAACAATGTCCTTTATAGCAAAAAAAGAAAAAATTTCTGCTGTGTGTATTATGTAAATATCTTGTTTTGTATCCCCTGCTGGTTATAGCATCCATTGATAATTCTTTCCTGAAGAACATTCTTTCCTTCCCCATTCATTTGTTTATTCATTAATTTATTTGTATCAGGATGAACTCATGGATTCTTCTTTTGTTTTTTTTTGAGTTATAACCTAGAAGTCTCATGATTTATTTCAGTGCTCAAATTATGCCAGATTTGTCCAGTAGAAACCATTTCAGGTTGAAAGTGAAAGTGAAAGTGAAAGTGAAGTCGTTCAGTTGTGTCCGACTCTTAACAACCTCATGGACTGCAGCCTACCAGGCTCCTCCATCCATGGGATTTTCCAGGCAAGAGTACTGGAGTGGGGTGCCATTGCCTTCTCTGATTTCAGGCTGGCTCCATTCTTATTGACATGTTCTTGTTATTATTTTTTCCTTTAAGCACATCATCACTTTCTGGTACAGCAAAATGTTCCAGGGTCATCTTTTTGTGTGTGTGTGTTATAATGTGATTTTATTGTATATTATAGAGTATATACTGTATATTATATTACATTCAGTTCATTTCAGCCAGGGTCATTTATACTTTGCCCAAGTGAGCCCTGGAATTGGCTGTTTTCCCAAAGTGCCATGGTTCCTTTTAGTGGAGAATGGCATTTAGAAACCAATGTCTGGGAACTGAGGTGCTCTGTGCTTCTGAGGAAGAGACACCTGTTAAATTTCTGACAATAGGATGCATTTTACAGACTACGGTGTATACCAATCCACTGGTCTGGCATTTGACTCTTTTTCCTTCTGGCTACTTTTCTATTCAACCTGAAGCTGAGCTCAGCAGTGAGTCCTCTGCCAGGACTCCATTCCCACCCTTCCTGCCCTTTTCTCTGCCCAGTTCACACACCCTTCTGTCCTGTCTCCCTTTCCACTGAACCACAGCCAGAGAGCTCGATTTTACACCAAACAAGCTTGCTGCAGGGCAAGGTGGATTTCTCTTGGATTTTACTGTATTCTGATCTCTGCCTTTACAGATCTTTTTTGTTTGAAATTGGGTGGAAGATAGGAAACTCCTCTGGGGCTGAAGAAAAGACTAAAAGAGTTTTTTCAATAAGCACAAAATAACATTTCTAAAGGTGAGAATGCTCTGTGTCATGGTTAATTAGTAAAATTTTTCTTTCTTGGTGATATCTAAAATAATATTGTTTTAGGGGACTTCCCAGGTGGTCCAGTGGTTAGGAATCTGCCTGCCGGTGCCGGTGATATGGGTTCAATCCCTGGTCCAGGAAGATTCCACATGCCACAGGTCAGCTAAGCCCTTGTGCCACAATTACTGAAGCCTGTGTGCCCTAGAGCTCATGCCCCATAACAAGAGAAGCCACAACGAGAAGCCCGCGCATCACAGCTGGAGTCGCCCCCATCCCCTGAAACTAGAGAAACGAAGACCCAGCACCGCCAAAACTAAATACGTTAAAAAATTTAAAGTTATTTTAAGAATAAATAAATAAAATAATAGTGCTTTAGATTCAGTGAAAAAGATCACACCTGTTATCTCCCGGTTCTTCCTCACGAGTGCTTTTCTTCCATAGCATTCAACACAATCGGTACCAGTTTTGGGGTCACTATTGGTTCATATGGGCTTCCCTGGTGGCTCAGACAGTAAAGAATCTGTCTGCAATGTGAGAGACCTGGGTTCAATCCTGGGTCAGGAAGATTCCCCTGGAGAAGGGAATGGCAATCCACTTCAGTACTCTTGCCTGGAGAATCCCATGGACAGAGGAGCCTGGCGGGCTATAGTCAATGGGGTAGCAAAGAGCTGGACATGACTGAGTGACTAACACGTGCACTTTCACTGGTTGATATTTGTCAGAGCTGTATCGTCAATGCCTGGCACATTGATGCTTAGTAAAACTTTGTTGAATGAATGCCTGAATTAATTTTATCTTCTCAATAATCTGCAAAACAGAGATGACTTTCTCTTCTTTACTGATGGGGAAACTGAGGCTCCAACAGCATGCTGTTGCCTCAGTAACTGGTGGCATGGGACTTCAAATCTGGATTTGCTAGACTCTAACGTGTGTGCAAAGTGTTTCAATGGAGGAGATGCTTTTAGTGGAGAATTGAATTGAGTTTTTATTCCCATGATGAGTTTTGCCACTGAAGGAGTTTCTAAATTCTTAGAAATTAGGGCAGCACAAAAATGATCCAAAGGAGGACACAGAACAGGGACTGGTGCTGCAAAAGTGGCCGAGAGGGGCCCTCTGGGGGACCATAACCACTCATCTCATTGTTTGCCATATTCCCACTGGAGTATGGCAGGGCCAGGCAGAGGCAGGCGCCAGGGACTTGACCTCAGCCATGAACTCCATCCCCCAGCTCCAGCTGACTAGCTCTGGGGCCCGCCAGGGTGCCTTCTATGGCAGAAGACACTTCTCCCAAGGGCTCCACCATGCCACCTTGCCTGCCTCCGACACATGCCCAGCCGCTGGGAGGAATGGGGGTTACACCTCTGCCTTGAAGATGGGGAAACTGAGTCTCCAAGGATAGAAATACTCACCAGAGAGGAAGTTTCGCCATTTGTACAATGGGAGGATTGGACTTGGTGGTGTCCAAGGCGGTTTCTCCAGTTCTCCGATAATGGTTTAATGGCCAGTGGCCTCCTCCCCCACTTCCCCTCCTCCCAACCTCGGGGCTTTCCTGCCCTGCTCCCAGGGGAAACAGTGCTTCCATCCAATTGCTTCCCTTTGAACTGACAAGAGTCAAAACACAATCCTCATTTACATTTCAAAGGCAGAGGTGCCTGATCTGGATCAGACACGCCATCCACCTGGTCTCTGAAAGTCCCTGTCCTGGCCTGGCAGCTGGGTTGGCCTCTCAAGAGATGAGTAAAGCACCTTTGGAGATGTTTGAGAAGCGCTGAAAGACATTTCCACTTCTAAACAGATGTCTCCTAGAAATACCACAAAATACAGTAGCTACTCACACTTCCACGTGTATACATATTAGATGCCAGGTACTCATTAAATCCTTTACCACAACCCTGCGAGGTGGGTGTTATTATTTCCCCATTTTACAGATGAGGCCACAGAGGCACCAGAAGGTTAAACAACTTGTCCAAAGTCAAGATGGAGAATTTGAGCTTCCTGTGTGTTCACTTTCACTTTTCACTTTCATGCATTGGAGAAAGCAATGGCACCCCACTCCAGTGTTCTTGCCTGGAGAATCCCAGGGATCAGGGAGCCTGGTGGGCTGCCGTCTATGGGGTCGCACAGAGTCAGACATGACTGAAGCGACTTAGCTTCTGAAAACCGAGGTGGTTTTCCCTCGGGGGTTCCCAGTGTCATGAAATGTCAAGGTCAGGCCCCCAGCCTGTTCTTCCTGAGGGGCGTGGGACTGCTGGATCATATGCAAACTCTAATTTTTAGTTGTGTTTTTTTTTAATTTTTAGTTTTCTAAGAGACCTCCATTGGAGAAGGCAATGGCACCCCACTCCAGTACTCTCGCTTGGAAAATCCCATGGACGGAGGAGCCTGGTAGGCTGCAGTCCATGGGGTTGCTAAGAGTCAGATACGACTGAGAGGCTTCACTTTCACTTTTCACTTTCATGCATTGGAGAAGGAAATGCAACCCATTCCAGTGTTCTTGCCTGGAGAATCCAGGGACGGGGGAGCCTGGTGGGCTGCCGTCTATGGGGTCGCACAGAGTCAGACATGACTGAAGCGACTTAGCAACAGCAGCAGCAGCAGCAAGAGACCTCCATACTGTTTTCCATAGCGGCTGAACCAATTTACATTCCCGCCAACAGTGCGGAAGGGTTCCTTTCTCTCCACATCTTCTCCAGCATTTATTATTTATGGGCTTTTTGAAGATAGCCGTTCGGATTGGTGTGAGGTGATACCTCATTGTGGTTTAGCTTTGCATTCCTCTAATAATTAGTGATGTTGAGCATCTCTCCAAGTGCCTGTTGGCCATCTCTATGTGTTCAGTAGAAAGATGCCTGTTTAGCTCTTCTGCCCCAGCACTATTTGAACCTCTGTTCCATGCAAGAAGTTCACAGACTAAGAAAAACTGACAGTCCTAGTAGAGGAAACGGGTTGGCATTTAAAGTTCATTCAGTCCTGTTTAGCAGCGTCTACCATGTGCCAGGTGCTGGGGAGACAGCAGTGAACGGATGAAATGAAGTCTTTGCTCTCAGGGAAGCACCAGCCATAGACAACAGGAGGCCCTCTTTGGGGGCCTTTGTGTCTTTCTGCCCCTGTTGGTGGTGAACAGTTGTCCCTGGCTCCCTCTCCCGGACCCCGAGAAGCCAGGGAACAGAGGCCAGATTCAAGGCTGCTCACTGAACACTTGTTTTCTGCAGAGTCCCCTTAGCTGGGTCTGGTCCTCCACCTGTCCCAGCGCCTCTGGCTTTTCCCCCCGGGCAGCTGTCCCTCCTGAGCCCTCTCTTTCCATCTTGCCTGCCTCCCTCTCTCCCCGACCTTGGGGGCACTGGGCGTGGTTCTCAGTCCTGGCTGGCCATCCGCGTCCCTGGAAGTAACCTCAGAAAGCACAGGACCCCTTTGGGCATAGTCAAGGCCCTGCAGGTGCGAGAGCAGGGTCCTGGCTTCTGATATCTTTCTGGGGCCATTCCAGGTTGAGATCTCGGCTCCAAGGGCCTACAGGGAAGCCCCTGGAGTGCTTCCCCAGCTTTGACTTGGAGCAGCGACGCGCTGTAAGCTAGGGGCTTCGGGAGGAGACTGACTGGGCATCTCAAGGCCAGGTCAGAGGAGTCAGGACTGAGCCCAGCAGGTCCAGAGAGGGATGCTCAGTTGTGAGGCTGATCTCCAGGAGGGGATGGAGGGGTAGGCACCCTCTGGCTCCTCCCCAGGCCTCTCCCAGAGCTCTCTGTCCTCAAGGCTGCAGAGGGCTCCTGCAGCACAGGTCAGGGAAGAGGAGGGGAAGACGTGGAGTAGGTAGGGGCATCTCTGTCTTCTCTCTCTCCTTCCCTTGTTAAGTCCTGGTCATCTTTCAAGGCACAGTTCTAATTTCACCTCCTCCAGGAAGGTTTCCCTTATTACCCAGATGAAAACCAACCCATCAGTTCCTCATAGGACTTCCCCAAGGACTTCCTTGGGATTCACTCTGTATACTTGACTCATCAAATTTAGATTGGGAAATGACTCTGAAGCTAGTCCACTCTCCTCTACTTTGGGTAGGCCTCCGTGTATACATCTCATGCACATGTACTCCTCAGCCTGAGGTCAGAGCCCCCCACATTTGGGGCCACCTTCAGGTATAAGAGCTAGGTTCCTTTGGCTCCATCGTTCCTCTGGGGCAGGGGCAGGGCCTGGAAGACTGAGAGCGGCTCAGTCTGGCTCCATGTCAGGACTCTGTCTTTGAGGACTTTTCCTGGGAGAACCAGGGGGAGGTTTGGCCCATCCAGAGGGACTGGACACTTCAGCCAGGAAACCTGCTGTGTGACTCTGGGCAACCAGCCCTCTTTGTGGATATGTAGGGTGGATACCAACCAGGGTTCTCGGCTTTCCCCATCACAGAAATGGACTAGAGGCCAGAGAAGAAATTTAGGCGAGGCTTAGAGGAGATTCTGTACGAGGTATAGGACAGAAGAATAACAAGTAACAGGTTCCCTTGCTGGCTCCCTGTGGTGGGGGTGAGCCCGGGGGTGAGGGTAGG